>PVJO010000417.1:0-244916 GCA_004026905.1 Hystrix cristata | reverse complement strand
AAAAAAAAAAAAAAAAAAAAGCACAAAGAAAAGCAAATGGATGACTTATTTTTGAAGTTCATACCCCAAATATGTCATTCATATTTAGTTCTTTACCTATCTTAGTACTTTAATATGATTATCAATTATCAGATGAATTTGTGGCAGGCAGAAATAAGCAACAGTACAGGATATTCATTTTCATTGAATATGTAAATTAATATTCTAGTACATATAGACTATTCAACTTCTTAAAGAAAATACAGAACAACAACTCCATAGCAGAAAAAAAAAAACAAAACTAAGACTTACTCGGGCTAACAGAGGTTGAGAATGTTGGATGCCATCTTTGTCGTAAGAATAAGCAACAGAATCTGGAGATAAAAATAATCTAGGCAAAATCACAAAAACATGCTCAAATGAAAGAAAAAAGTAGGAAAAAATTACTCTTCGTGTACACATTGTCTATGTATTGAGGAATTTGAAGTAGGATCGACTACTTGGAACATCCTGTTGTCCAAACGTTTTCCTGTCGCATAAACTACTTACTGAGGGTGGCAGTTTTACTACCACAGTATACTAAAATCATCATACTAAAATGTGAGTCAGTGAAAATTCAAATTACTAGATATCGCAAAGTGCCGATTTCCGGCATAGAGCCTTTCAATATTTGTCTCCATCATTTATTGATTTCAGGTGCTATACTTGAATCTCAATGTTAAAATGGAGAGCCAAGACTCAATTTCAAAAGATTTGATTTGTCTCACTACAAATTCATATCTACTAAGCTTAGCTCAGTCCTGACTTCCTTGAATAACCGTAGTCAAAATTTCTTTTCATTACGTTCACTGCCTAGTCAGAACCTTGACACCACACCCACCAGTTATCCACACGACTGCCATGTTCTCAGGCTCTCAGATCCTGTGCCCACCTTCACTTCTTTTCTGGGGTAATTACTTCTTTTAGTTAAAGCCAAGCTTTACACCTATGCTACAGATCTTACTCTCTGCCATGAACTAAAGATATACACTTTCTCTCCTACTATTAAAACCCCTGCCTCTCTATAGGCTTTTTATGTTAACACTGTTTTTAAAGTTACATTCCGATCCTTACCATTCTAAATAACCCCCCCCACCATGTCAAGTCTTAATCATGTCTATGCCCTTTATTTTTTTCAATCCTCAAGTAACTTATATGCAAAGTGGTCTACACACACATATTCCACTTTCTCAATGCTTATTCATCCCAAAACTTCTCTAGAGAGTATCTATAACCACGAGTATGTCAAATTTGAAGGATATTTTTAAAATCATTAGTGTGTTGGACTTCTAGCTTGTATTTAAAAACTGTGAGTGCTCAGTCCAATCACTTAATTTATGTTCACATCACTCTTCTTCTACTCTTCTGAGTTCTGTGACCCTTCAGGCTTTATTTTCCAGGTTGGCTGCACTTTATTTTCTACCTATTCCAGAAAGATTAGTCTTTCCCCAGGTTTAAACTTCAGCTACTAACCTGCTTATAATCACTCCATGTCTGCACCCTCAAGAAAATAGTAATAATGTAACCAACCTACTGCTTACTCTTAAGTCTATATCCCTATCAAAGTTCCTCAGAAATTCAAATTCCTATATTCACCTATCCAGTGTAAAAATCTTATTTGGATACCATATAGGCACCAAACCCACTCATTCTCCACACAAATGGCTCCCTTGTTCACATCCCTCATTTAACTGCACCATAATCTTATCCTTTTCTTGAGCAACAACCAAATTATCATGGTTCCTCCCTGTTTCCTAGTCACTCTACCAAATCCCCCTCGAGACCTACTGAGCTTCCCTTTCCGGTGCTGGAAGGATGAGGCCTCATCATTACTCACCTGAACTATTACAGTCATATAGTTAGTCACCCTACTTCTGCTTGTGATCCCTGAATAGAAGCCTGCAAGACTCGAGCTGACTTAGTAAGTACATGATTAAAACCATTTTTGGCTTCCTGTGTCATTATACATCTTCTACAATCTGGTTCCCAGCTACTTTTCCAGAATCTTTTCCTCTACCCTTAAAAATGTATGTCATTTAGTGAATTACAATTGACTGTGTATGTCCAAAGAGCCACTCTATCTCACATCTCCATCTTTTGCAAATGATTTTCTCTCTAAATAGTATGGCCTCCTGCCCTACTTTTTCCTTTACATAGCTAGCTGTGTACTTTCTCTCAATATACAAGTCATCTGTTTCCTCTTTTCAAAAGCCTTCCTGAACTTCCAAAGAATATTACCTATAAACTTATCATATTATAATAAAATTCCATTTCTCTATTAATATGTCTAATATTCACTCCTCTGTTCCAAATTCATGTTTCATTCTCTTTTTGTACCTAAGTATTTCCTTAATACCCACTATAAAATAGGTATCAATGCATTTACACTGAAATGGTGCTAATCATAACAACTTTTAAAAAGCAAGAAACCGAATTAATTGAAACTTTTAAAGGCAAAATACTTACTGCTTTTTAGAATACTTACTGCCTTGTAAGATGAACAAAGTGTGGTTTTCCTTTTATTGTAATGACATAAACAATCTGGAACAAAAGTATCCCAAAAATCCAATAACACTTATAAATAATGTATACTAAATTATGTATCTACTTATCCTTTAAAATATTGACAAAATTAATAATATGTAAATAATTGTATCAGCTTCCCTTCCTATGTGGATATCTGAAACTTCAAAATTCTGAACTGAGAACTATGTGTAAGGCACCTCTGCCAGCCACTCCTCACTGCCCTCATTTCTAGGGAGAAGCTTGTTTGATATTCACTGTTATCTTTGCCTCAGACCTTAGCCAAAGACAAACAGCATGACTCACCTCATTGCCTCACCCTAACCCTGCCTTGAGAGAATCCTAGCTTTTTGCTAGGATTTTTGTGCTTGTGGGATCCTATCTGTTAGGGTTTTTATCAAGATGTCCCCCCAAAGCCTCAAGTGCTCATAGGTGAGGCTTTCGGGAGGTGGCTGGATCATGAGTGTGTGATACTGGATTATGGGTGTATGATAACTGGATTAGTCAACTGTTTGGTTCAGCATAGTTCTGGGTGTGGGTGGCACCAACCAATGGGCTTATATCCTGGACTGAATGAAAAGAAAAGGCAGGCTCACCGCATACGGCCTCCTGCTCTGCCCTGCCAGGGACTGTTTATCCTCTGCAATGTCCCTCTGTCATGGTGCCCCACCTTGGAACCAGTGAGCTGTGGACTGAAACTGCTACAAACTGTGAGGTAAAGTGAACCCTTCCTCCTTTAACTTTTGGGTATGGGGTATTTTGTCCCTACAATGAGAAAGTAACTAGAACACTATCCCTAGAGTCCTTTCTCCCAAATAGGAACACAGAATTTTATGCATACTCCAACCCAACCCAGTGTGCTGCTGTGAACATGTTCTGAACTGTCAGGTCTGCCTCCTGCCTGTGTTCAGCAGCTTTGGTCTTGACATTTTAAAGGTAACTTAAACAGAATCTAAGACACAAAAATACTATTCCTCAATTACATTATTCTCCGGATTTCTTCTTGTATCTAATGATGAAATCTTTTCAGGAACTGTGGTCTGCACAAAGATTTTATGAGGATCTAAAAATAGAGAGAAGTGATACTATTTTGATAAGTACGGTCTACTTATGCATTTGTTTCTCTAGGTTAGCAGCTATTTTTAAATAATCTATATATTATCTACAAATTTCTGAGCGCTTGTCAATATATCGATTTTTATTCCCTTTCTTCTCTCTCTCTCTCTCTCTCACACACACACACACACACACACACACACTCAATGAGCAGTTCAACAGCTCAACGAAGCTAACATCAAGTATCAGACTGAGTGCTGTCAAAGGCGGGGAGAGTCAAAACACATATTCATCAGCAAAGTGAGATCATTTTGGGGAGTGCAGAATATTAGATGTACTATTTTCAGTGGAGCAGGTGAAGAACAGCTGTTACCAAACCAGGAAATCGTTGATAAATAGCTTATTTGTGGTGATGCAATTATTCCTAGGGTGGCAGAATTTTACAGCTGGATGGGGGATACACATTTCACTTTTATCCCTTTTACAGATAAGAAACCGGCACCGAGAAGCGCAAAGACTCTCCGCCAGAGGCGCCTGTCTGCCTTGTCGGCGGGAGGACAGGGCTAGAAGCAGTAAACGCCACAGGACCCAGGGCGAAGTCAGAGCCCGGCCCGGGGCACGCAGGGACAGCCCACCGGGAAAACAAGGGCCGCCCAGACGCCCAGACCGGGCGGGGGTCCGAGTCCGGACTCACCGCGGCCTGCGTGCAGCCCCCCGAGGCCGGTGAGAAGAAGCAGGAGAAGGAACATGCTCCGCTGTCCTGGAGCCGGCTGAGAGCAGCAGTTGAGGCGGCGTTGGGACGAACCGGACGCTGCCCGCGCGCGTGCCGGGCTGCCAGTGGGAACAGACGCTGCCGCCCTAGGTGCCCACAGCAGGTCGCTTAGTTTCTCACGTCAGGGTGGTGCTTGATGAGGAATTTGTTTTTCTCTTTCAGTCAGACTTCTTTTTGGAATTAATTTCTACAACATAAACAAATGTGCAAATGATCGAGTTACTGATCACAGCCACGCTTCCTCCCATTACATTCACGTGCCATCCAAGCAATTGAGCTAGAATCAGGCAAAATGCATGTTTGCCACAAGAACAACAACAAAATGTTGTAAAGTCTGTGACATTTAATTTCACGGCTGGATACTCTGCTACAGGACAGCTGCTGAATGCAGGAGAGCCCATAAAATAATACTTGCTCGAATACAGACTTACAAAAATCTTCTGCAATATCCCAAGCTATTATTATTACACTCTGTAATCCTGTACTCCCTAAGTTTTACTTTATTCGGACCTTTAAAATTCTGCCAGAACTAGAAGCAGAAAGTTCTATTTCTTGAAGTCCACATGTGCTTCTTTGCACACCCTAGCCCACACTGTAACTACGTTAAGATAGAGCCACCCTCACACGTTTACTGTAATTTTGCTGTAAAAATAATGCAGAAAGCATGTTCATAAGTTCACTTTGAAATGACCTTACTATTATGCCAAAAACTACAGGAAGTTATTAGCAGAATAGCAATAACAAATCATCTTCAAAAGGAACCAAGTGTCCAAGAAAAACATTCAGCGTAGACAGAAAACACAGATGGACACAATCGCTTAAAGAATTAGTAATTTGGAATATCATATTAACAAATACTCCCAGAAAAGGAACAGGAGAAAATAGAATAGAAATATAAAAATAAAATTAAGAGTTAAGAAAAGTAGAAATATGTTTATAAATGTCAAGATACATAATAGCATTCTAGAAAAGAGAGAAAAAAATCAAAATAGGAGAAAATATTTAAAGGAATAATGGGGAAAATTTCTCTAGGTTTATAACTAAAATTATTAAAAAAAAAAAACCCAATTCAGATTTTCAGACAATAATACCACCATGAAAGGAATGGAGAACAGAGATAACAAAAATAATAATTTTTCTCAATTTGAAAAAGTCTGTTTGTATTTATATTACTAGATTTACAAAAATTTTAACAAAATTGATAGGAATATAGAAAAACGTTGACAAAAGTATCATCAGAGTTGGACATACAAGCATACTTCTTATGACTATTGGTGGACAAAAATTTTAAACAATTTTTATTAGTACATGTTTCCAGTACATGATTACCTTCATTGTAGAGAATTGGTACATGTACATAACACATCTCAATTTTTTTTCCCATTTCCTCCACCTGTCTTTTATTTTGCCAGCATCACATTCATTTATTTATAAGTCCTTAGAAAGTTAATTATCATATATACAGATTAACAACCAGACTAATAGGCTCAAAACATATAAAACACATGAGACAATGGTATTAAATCAATATATGTATCTAGAGACATTGTCCATGCTGGATTACAATAACCTTTATTCTCTGTTTTTCCTCTTATCTGTCTTTTATTTTGCACTTTATCTATATATTGAGTTTTTCATAGAAGAGAAACCATGCAATATTTGTTTGATTTACTTCACTTAACATTATGGTCTCAAGGTGCATCCACCCTCCCACAATTGACTCAAGTTTATCCTTCTTTACAGGAGAGTATTACTTGATTGTGTATAAATACAACAATTTATTTATCTATTCTTCTGTTAATAGACATGCAGTCTGTTTCCAAGATTTAGCTTTTATGAATTGTGCTGCTACAAACACGGGTATTTGTACATCACTGTGGTATGATGTCTTTAAAACTTTTAGAAAGACACCTAGAAAGGGAAGATCTGAGTCAAATGGAACCTCTAGTTTTAATTTCTTGAGGAATCTCCATACTGATTTCCATAGTCGTTTACACTCCCTACAACAGAGGAGAAGGGTTCCTTTCTCCCCACTGCCTCACCAGCATTATTGGTTAATTTGTTGATGATAACTATTCTTTCCGGAGCAAGATAGAATCTTGGTGTTGTTTTAATTTGCACTTCTCAAATGGCCAGGGATGTTTAACAGTTTTTCATGTGTTTATTGGCTATTTGTATTTCTTCATCTGAGAAGTGTCTATTCATTTCAGATGCCCATTTTTAAACTATGTCTTTAAATTTGGGAGATCTAAATTTTGAGTTCATTATATATTCACAATATTAGTCCTATGTCTGGGGAGCAGCTGGCAAAATTTTTTTCTCATTCTGTAGGTTGTCTCTTCACTCTGTTGGTGGTTTCCTATGCTCTTCAGAAGGTTTATAATTTGATGTGCTATCATTTGTTGATTCATGATATTATTTCTTGTGCAACCAGGGTTTCATTCATAAAGTCTTTGCCTACACCTGTGTCTTCAAGAGTCTTACCTATTTGTCTTCCAGCTGATTTTTTTTTTTTGATCTTTGATCCATTTTGCTTTTAGTTTAGTGCATGGTGAGAGACATGGGTCTAAGTTCAATCTTCAGCATGCAGATAGCCTGTTTTTCCAGCACCATTTGTTAAAGAGGCTATTTTTCCCCCAAAGAAGGGATTTGGTCCCTTTGCCAAAATAGTGTAACTGAGCTTACCTGAAGTTGTTCCTGAATCTTCTATTGCGTTCCATTGATCCACAAGTCATTTTTTTTCCAATACCATGCTGTTTTTATCACTATAGTTTTGTAGTATAACTTGAAGTCCAGGATCATGATGCCCCCTGCCTTGTCCAGAATTGCTTTTGCTATTCTACGTCTCTTCTGATTCCACATGAATTTTAGGATTACTTTCTCCAGTTCTGTAAGGAATGCTATTGGCATTTTCACTGGGATTGCATTAAACCTATAAAACAGTTTTGGGAGTGTGGCCATTTCGACTATATTGGTTCAGTCTATCCAGGAACGAGTGATATCTTTCCATATTTTGATATCTTCTTTGATTTCCTTTTAGAGTACTACAATTTTCTTTGTAGAAGTCTTTCACTTCCTTGGTTAGGTTAATTCCCAAGTATTTCGTTCTTCTTGATGCTGTTGTGAAAGGTATTATTTCCCTAATTTCTCTCTCGATGAGTTGTCCGTGTATAGGAACATCACTGATGTTATTGATTTTTGAGTGTTGACCTTGTATCCTCCTACACCACTTAATTGAGTTATTAATTCTAGGAGTCTTTGGTTGAGTTTTTTGGAGTCTTTTATGGGAGAATCATGTCATCTGCAAATAATGATAATTTAACTTCTTCTTTTCCTATCCATATCCCTTTTCTTTTTCTGGTCTAATTGCGGTAGCTAATGTTTCAAAAACAACATTGAACAGAAACAATGATAGAAGCTTTGTCTTGTTCCTGATTTTAGAGGGTAAGCTTTAAGCTTCTCTCCATTGACTATGATATTGGCTGTTGGTTTGTCATAGATGGCTTTTATCAGATTGAGATAAAAACCTTCTACATCAGTGGTGGCAAACATATGACATGGATACGACATGGCTATTTGTTATTGAAAGTGCTGAAAGATTTGCCAGTGTTGTTTTATACCTATTTTCTTCAGGCTTTTTTTTTTCTTTTTATCATGAAAGGATGTTGGAGTTTGTCAAATGCTTTTTATGTGCCTATTGAAATGATCATGTGATTTTTGTCTTTGTTTCTATTTCAGTGGAGGTTTACATTTATTGATTTATGTTTGTTGAACCAGTTCTGCATCTCTGGAATGAGTCCTACTTGGTCGTGATGTATGGTTTTTTTAAATGTTTTTGTTATGATTTGTTGCACTGTTTGCTAGTATCTTATTGAAGATTTTTGCTTCTATGTTCATTAAAGAGATTGGCCTGTAGTTCTCTGGTTTTGATTGGGTCTTTTTCTGGTTTTGGAATCAGGATATTGCTTGCTTCCAGGAATGACTTTGGAAGTACTGCTTCTTTTTTGTTTTCATTGAAGAGTTTGAGGAGTATTGGCGCATTAGATCTTTTCTAAAGTTCTTGTAGAATTTGACAATGAATCGATCAGGACCTGGGCATTTCTTTGTTGGTATTATTTTTATTACTTCTTCAATTTCATTGACTGATATTGGATTGTTCAGAATTTTATATATTCTTGATTCAATTTTGCTAATTCATGTGTATCTGGGAATCTGTTCATTTCTTTTGAGTTTTCCATCTTATTAGAGTACAGGTTCTCAGTGTAGGTACTGGTGATCTGGATTTCTGCAGATCCATAGTGATTTTACTCTTTTCATTCCTAATTTTGGAGATTTAGGTTCTTTCTTTCTTTCTTTTTTGATAAGATTGGCTGAAAGTTTGTCTGTTTTATTTAACTATCCAAACAGCCAACTCTTCGATTCATCAATTCTTTGTATTATTTATTTAGTCTCAATTGCATCAATTTCTTCTCTTTATAATATTCTTCCTTGCATAGTTTTGGGATTAACTTGCTCCTCTTTTTCTAGAACCTTGAGGTTCAACATTAGGTTGTTTATTTGAGTTCACCCTGTTTTTCTGATGTGGGAATTCACCAGTAGAAACTTACATCTTAGTACTGCTTTGAATGTGTTCCATAGGGTCTGGTATGTTGTACTGTCATTACTGATTATAGAAACTTTCTAATTTCTTCTTTAGTTTCATCTTTCATATGTTCATTATTCAATGGGGTATTAATTTCCATATGTTTGCATAGTTTCTGTGTGTCTTTGCCATTGATTTCTAGTTTCATTGCACTATAATCCAATAATATGCGTGGAATAATTTTGATTCTTTTGCATTTACTTAAGCATGCTCCATGAGTTATTTTGGAGAAAGTCCCATGCAGTGCTGAAAAAAATGTGTGTTTTCTTGATGTTGGATGCAACACTCTGTAGATATCCATTAAGTCCAATTGTTCAACAGTTTGGGGTCCACTCTGATGTTTCTTTCTTGATTTTTTGTCTAGTTGATATGTCCATTTGTGACAGTGAGGTTTTGAGGTCTCCCATTACTATTGTATTAGTGTTTGTCTGATTTTTCATGTCCATTAGTGTTTGCCTTATGAAGTGTGGTGTGCTTGTATTTGGTGGATACAAGTTTATAATTGTTAAAGCTTCCTGTTGAGTTTTTCCCTTAACCAATATGTAGTGACCTTCTTTGTCTCTTCTGATCAATCTTGGATTGAAATCTACTTTTTCTGAAATTAGGATAGCAACTCCTGCTTTTTTCTGAGTTTCTGTTGCTCAGAATATTATTTTCCATCCTGTGATTTTTAATCTGTAAGTTTGTTTTTGAGTTAAGTGAGTTTCTGATGTACTGTGTATTGTTGGGTTTCCCTCTTAATCCATTCTGCCAATCTGTGTATTTTGATTTGGGAATTGTGACCACTCATATTGAATGCTATTACTGAGGAATACTGACTTGCTTCTGTTAGTGTATTATTTTTCTGCTGCTGATTTCCTCATTTTTCCTTTTTGCTTAGCTGCTCATCTTGCCAGGTGTATTCACTGTTTTTGACTTATTGGTATTACTGGTTTCACTGTCTCTTTCTAGGATATCCTTGAGAATTTTTTTAATGTTAGTTTGGTGGCCACGAATTTCTTGAGGTTCTCCTTATCATGGAAATATTCTGTTTCTCTGTTAATTTTAAAGAAAGTTTTGCAAGTTACATAAGTTAGGATTGGGAGTTGTTATCTTTGAAGGCTTGAAACACTTTGCTCCAAGCCCTCCTGGCCTTTAAATTGTCTGTTGAAAAGTCTCAAGCAGACAAAATTTTTAAAGTATATGAGAATTGGATGGCTCAAACAAGCTTAATCTATTAAATATTTCTATAATTCTAATTCACTTACTGAGAGTACACATGCTTCCCAAGCATTCACAGACATTTATAATATGTCCTATCTCTTAAAATATTTCAACTAATTTTGAAGAATTAGCATACAATTAAGTTTATATATATTCTGAATTATACTGATCATTTTAATTTGAATTACATTTAGTCAGTTTAAAGTTCAGGAATTATTGATTTGGCTATGTTGTAATGTATCACCTTCCTATTGGCTTTCCATTTATCCTGTCCTTTTATGAGCTTCTTTTCTTGTTTTCTTTGGGGTTTTTTATTTTTGTTTTTTTCTTTCTTTCTTTTGGGTTGATCATTTTTTATTATTCTATTGTTCTACATTATTGGCATGACATGTATGTATTTTTACATGTTGGATATTCTTTTCAGCAATTACCCTAGATTTATAGCCCCTGTAGAGGATAATCTCTCGATCTTAATGTCCAGGTCTTAATAATCTTAGTCACACTGGCAAAGCAGAAATAGTTTGATTTCTTCAAGTCCATAGGTACCCCTTCCTTTGCAAGCCCTAACACACATCATAATAAGTACATTAAAATAAAGCCGCAATAACTCAAAAGTAAGAAAACAAACAAAAATCCCCACCCCAAAATTTTAAATGAGCAAAGGAACTATCCAAAAGAAGACATAAAACAATACAAATGGCCAGATGAATTAAAAAAATGCTCAGCATCACTAATCATATGGTAAATGCTAATTAAGGCGTGATGAGATATCATCTTCTGTCATTACGGTTGTTATGAATAACAAGAAAACAAGTACTGATAACGATGTGGAGTAAAGGAACCCTCGTAAACTGTCGGAGGGAAAGTTAATTAGCACAGGCTGAATATCCCTAATCTGAAAATTCAAAATTCAGAGTCCAGCCATTTTAAGCAACAGGCTTGAAAGTAACCAATATTTCAGAATATAAATCAAAATAAAATATAAGTACTATTTTAACCTGAACAAAAATTTAAATACAGAATATTAAAATTTGTATAATTAAGCTAAATAAGTATATAGAACAAGTTTATATTCTTAAATGGATTAGAAAGGAAGGTTTGATATCAATAATCAAAGCTTTTACCTCAAGAAGTTAAGAAAACAGCAAATTAGGAGAAGGTAAAACCAGGAAAACAGGAAACAGAGATGCAATAGAAAAAAAAATCAAGACATAATCTGAAAAGTTTAGCAAATTAATTAAATAGTAAATTCTTAATATACAGATCAGAGAGATAATTGCCATTACACTTATTCAGAATGGAAGAAGTGGTATAACTATAAATTCCATAAACATTAAAAAGGATATGATGAACAACTTTATGCCAAAAGTTTGACCATCAAATGAATTGGATAGCTCCTTTAAAAACACAATATCTAAAGACAGTAAATGTGGGCTTACTTCAAAAAAAAAAACAAACAATATCTGATGTTTTGTGTATGGGTATGAAATACACACAATGAATGTAAACATTATATATCACAAACATGAACTAAGAATAAATAATAAGAATGAAAATGGGGAAGGGGATTTAGAGATAGAGGGAAGGAGATGGGTGGGAAGAGGAAGGAGACAAAAAAAGAAACCAGCTGCATTGTGTACATGCACCTACGCCAAGATGAACATGTACTGCTTCATGTGCTGCAAACATGTCTTAACGAAATAAAACAACATAAAATAAAGTATCTGAAAAAATTGCCACAAAATAAATGGAAACTTTGAACCTATAATTAAATACCCTCCCAAGATCTCTCTCAGAAAAATGCATTGGTTAACTATGCCAAAAAATTGTTGAAGGACTAAATAATTTTATACTTATTCTTTCAGCAGTAAACAGAAGATGAGAGAAACTTTTCCTAAATCAATCCTCATATAAGACTAGGCTCTCTGAGAGGGCCACTGAATAGACATTTCTGCAGAGAAGTGCAAATGGCCAATAAGTACCTGAAAACATGCTCAGCACCTTTAGTCATTAAGGAAAAGCAAAACTAAAGAAGTCTGAGATTCTATCTTAATCCAGTAAGAATGGCTATTATCAAGAACTCAAAATCCAGCAAACGCTGGTGAGGATATGAGCAAAAAGGAACCCTTCTCAATAGTTGGTGGGAACGTAAACTAGTCCAACCCCTAGGGAAACCAGAATGTGATTCCTCAGAAAACTAAAAATAGATATTCCATTTGACCCAGCTATACCTCTCCTGGATATGTTCCCAAGACTTAAAGCTATCATTCTAGAGTGACACATGCCTAACCAGGTTTAGGGCAGCACAATTCATGAACTCTAGAAACAGCCTACCTAGATGGCCATCAACAGAAAAACGGGTAGAGAAAATGTGGCATACATACACAATGGAATTGTGTGTACGAAATGAATTCATGTCATTTGCGCAATGGATGGATCTTGATACTCTGTTAAGTGTAGTAAGTCAGATACAAAAAAGTTAAATATATGGTTTCTCTTATATGAGAAACACAAAATATAAATAAAGAGTAAAATAAAATAGATGGTAAGACACAAGGAGGCAGACTGTTTGAAGATGCGGTGAGCAGTTAAGGAGAGGAAAGGGGACAAAAATAATCAAGATATGATATACACATGAACCAATTCCCCGAAATGAATGTAACTATTAAGTATTGCAAACATGTGGACCTCCGGGGTCTGGGAACCGGGGTGCAGCAACGTTGGAGAAAAAAGAGAGACAGGACAGCGGGGCACAGGGGGCCAAAGAGGAAAGACTCTAAGGCAAATTTTATTTCTTTAGTGAAAACTTATATAGGGCAAAGTATGTGCAATACATGGTTTTTCTTTAACCTAAACAGAACCAAATGGAATGTGTAGGTTATCTATCACTAAGTCAGTGGGCCAGGAACAAAACTTTGAGGTTGTAAATGATAAACTATTTGTTCAGTGTACTAAGATCTTACCGAGGCTGCACAACAATTTACAAACCTCAGGTGGGAATGATAAGACCTCTGCAAGGCACCCCGCTGTTCCGGACAATGTCCCTTCTCCCAGGCTCCTAGGGTCACCTTTGACCCTGCGGCTGTGAGCTTTCTCAACTGCCTCAGGATATCCTAAGAGCACAAAGGCTCCAAGAGAGTATCTTACACAAACATACACCAATAGAAATGTAAAAATATAAAAACTTAACAAAGACAATATTGTATGGCCGTGTGGTATATTTGCATTTTAAACAAAATGTTATTACAAAAGTAAAATATAAAAAGTTATAAATATTATAAAGTAAAAATGTTACAGAAAGCTACTTTATTATTGAGGAAAGAAAATCTTTCATTAATTTAGCATAGCCCAGGAGTACAGTGTCTGATAAGTCTCCAGAGGTCTCAAGCCTCCATGGTCACTCACCACTCACTCACTGACACACTCACATCCACCTTGGGTCCTGTGAGCTCCTTTTGGGTGTAAGTGCCCAGTGTAGATGTATCATTTTTATCTTCCATTACTATATTCCTACTGAACCTTTCCCATGTGTAGATACGTTTAGCTACATCAACACTTGTCATTGTGTTACAATTACCTACACAGTATTCAATAGAGTAACATTCTGCTTATGCTTTCAACAGGCTGCACCACATGGCCTAGGATGCAGAAGGCCATACCCTAAAGGTCTGTGTGCGTACACTCTGTGATGACTGGACACCTACTGATGCATTTCTAAGAACACGTTCCTGTCATTAAGGGATGCATGAGTGTATTTTTATAATTGGTATATCTTCCTGGTAAATGGACCCTTTTATCAACACAGAAAGCTTTTCCTTTGTCTCTTGTGATAGTTTTTCTCAGGGGCCGTGCCCTTGTCAAAGCACATCCAGCTGGATGGTTAAATGTTTGTCTTTCCTTGTATATGAAGAATAAATATAAAAAGAATGAAAATATCAAATATATGCAATAACTAAGACTTTCATCTAGGAGGAATATAATTGTTACAACTGTTTAGGAGAATCATTGGAAATATTTACTGAAGTTGAATATGGGTATGTGCTATGAACAAGCTTTGCCTCTTCCTAGACATGCGTGCATGTGAGAAACATGCAAACATGTTGAACAAAAAATAAGTAATGGCATATTCGCTACTCCAAATTGCTCACTACCCACATGTCCTTTTGAATGGAATGTATTTCTAGTTGTTATTTCTATGCAAACATACAGTATGCACCAATAAGAATGAACATTTTACAACTATAACCAATGAATTCCAAAAAGTCAGCAACATCAAATAAAAAACACAAACAAATTCAGCCCAGTATAATCCCATGTAAAATTCACTATATGGTTATTGAGAGTTGGTTCAAATGCCTGTGTTCTGATAAAGGTCTCACCTTCTCAGTGCATACCTGTTCTTCCAAGGTCTGGCTAACTTCGCAGGAACAGCTTCACTATCAACAAAGAATTTACTTCGATATGCACTCCAGCAGCATCCTGGCTCCTAGCAAGACCCGCTGCTATTCCTCTCAGCCACAGTTAAGATCTTTGCTTGAATGTATTCCCATGCTGTAAGTTACCAGTGATGAGAACAGCGAATTGGTGGTATGAATTCCTAAAGTTTTTCCTTTTCTCTTACTTTCTTTATTGTTATTAAATAACTTAATTAATATTTGTCAGTGGTTTCTTGTCTCCTTCCTTGTGAATCAAACTCTTAAACAGTAAGTCCATGCATGGCAACAGCAAGCATTTACCCCCTTGCTGTTACATCCCATTAATAACATTTAAAATCTGTCAAAAGTGATTTGTACTATTGGAGGTCAAAGTAGTGGTTTTCCTTGACAAGCATAGTGGCTAGAAAAAATAGCCTAGAAGGTCACCTTATGCTTCTGGATTTGGTACTGACTGCCTGGTCCTATTTCACGCAGAAATAGGTTTGGTTTAATCCTTTGAACCAAACAAGTCACATGTTTGCTCAATGTGCACTTTGCTAAAAATTTACTAAATAATCACTGAAGAAAATCAGTATGTATGTAACCATGGAGAGGAATAAATAATTAAGAAATGTTCTGAAGTACTTTGCAGATTCCAACAAGATCTGTCTGGAAAACTGTGTACATGTATACTCATTTTGTTAATTTAGTGTTAATTTTACTAATATCTTTGCAAACTATGTGCTTTTCTAAGTTGCATAACACCTCAAATTGGAAAACATGTAAAAACATCCATAAGGCATAATGTTTTTGTAGAATGTCAATGAAAAGGGAAATGTGCACACAGGAACACTGACACATGATGGATATGGATATAGAAATCAGTGGTATAAATAGGAATTTTCTTTATATGAGTAAAATATTAATACTAGATGGAGAGACGTAAGTCACTTAAAAATTGTTTCCTACAAGGATAGAAGCTATGATTCAGCAAGGGAATAGATGAAAGGATTTAAGTAGGTTTTTTTCCTAAAATTTTAAACAAAGCCATATTAATATATAAACTATAAAATTATTTTTATTTAAATTAAAATTTTTAAGAGATATACAATATGAAAGTAATAAATTTCTTTATGAGGAAAACATTCAAAATCTGTTCTTCTAGTTGGGGATTTAGCTCAGTGGTAGAGCACTTACCTAGCAAGCACAAGGCACTGAGTTCTAGTTGGATTTAAATTATGTGTTACAGTTGGTTTTCTTCAAGGAAAATGTTTACCAATTTGGGAGTTATATTAAAGCTCAATAAAGGAAAGAAGGAAGGAAGGAAGAGAAGGGAGAGAAGGGAGAGAAGAAAAGAAAGGAAAAATAAAGAGAAGAAAAGGAGTCTTAGTCCAGTGCAACACCTGTAATCCCAGCACTATGGGAGGCTGAGGCAGGATGATGCAGGTCTGAGCTCAGCTAGGGAAAATTAGTGACTCAGCAAGACACTGGCTCAAAATAACGGATGGGGATGCAGCTCAGTGTGAAGGCCCTGGGTTCAATCCCCAGTACAAAAATAACCCTTGCAAAATTGAGATTAGGTAATTCTATTTTTAATATTTTGAAAAACCACCATATGGGGTCCACACTGGCTGCACCATTTTACATTTCCACCAACAATACACCCGGGTTCCAATCTGCCAACATCCTTCCCATGTTTGTTGTTTTCTCTTTTATTTTTTTTCTAATATTAGCTAAGCTATTGGGCGTGAAGCGGCATTTCTCTGTGGTTTTGATTTTTTATTTCCCTAGTGATTAGTGACATGAATGTCTTCTGTTTATGGGCCACAGGTAATACAGAGTTGATGTTTACAGGTATGGAATTTAAATTTTGCAAAATGAAACGAGTTCAGGAAATGGGCAGTGGTGCTAGTTGCACAATATGAATATAAACTCTAAAAATAGGAATACATAAAATCATTTAAAAATAAATTATGAAAAAATTAAAATTATCATTTTACCAACCTGAATATTAGCAATAAAATGAAATTTTGCATGCTAATTCTATTGTCTTTTCATATTATAGTAATTGAAGTCCATACTGATGGGAAAAATCTATGACTAATCTTTTGTTTAATCTCCCTTCATCATTGATTTTTCTAAAAAACAAGAGTTCAAAATTGAATAAATGTATTTTCATTATTATTTCATAGTTTCAATCTTTGTCTGAGTGACACTTAATTTTAAATCAATAGTAATATAATAAAAACATACATTTTATATCTAACTTTTACTTACACTCCTTGGGCAGTTTTCTAAGAGTAAAACCTACATATAATAGATTTGACTTGACTTTTAAATGTTCGTTCTGATCTGAAACGTAAAATATAAATCCAGTAGATTTCATTAAAAATGGGCAACTATTACCGAACATAACATGAATTTCTATTGTTTTTCATTCGTCACAGTAATGCATCCGGAAAGCCACCATGTGGAATATTAAGATTGCTGAAGTCACCAGCAAATGGCCTAAAGAAGAAAATGTACTTTAAAATCCTTTTGTCAGCCGGGTGTGGTGGCACACGCCTGTAATCCTAGCACTTGGGAGGCAGAGGCAGGAGGATTGCTGCAAGTTCGAGGCCAGCCTGAACTACATAGTGAGACCCTGTCTCAAAAAAACAAAAAACAAAAAAACAAAAATAAATAAATAAAACCCTTTTGTCATGCCCTGAACACATTTTATAAAGTAAGCCCTGTTCCACAGGAGCGGAGGCTCTTTGCGTGGGTCTGCCGGGACGTCAGGCTGCAGGCTGCGGGCCGCGTGGGCCTGGGCGGCCACGTCCTCTGTCTCCCCTCAGCCTCACCGCTCTGCCTCCTCAGCGGGACCCAGAGCTGACCTGTCCCTCGACCTGGGCAGTCTGACATCCAAATGGTACAAAGCAGCAGTTACAAAGGAGGATTAAGTCGTAACTATTTAAGGTAATGGATATGTTAATTAGCTTGATTCAGTAATTTAACACTTTAACGTGTGTATCATAACATTACTGTATCTTATAATTATAAACAATTCTAATTTGACAAAGGTATTTCAATGAATGCTTTTTATCTTCATGAATACTAAATAAATAACATCATAGATCATAAACTGTGTACTGTTTATCATCTTTGGTTAAAGACACCCTCTTTATGGTCAAATCACACTGATGCCTATAATAGGCACTGATTTACACCTCTTTTAAACTGCAATTCGTGTCACAGTTTGGTATTATCATGAATAAAATCTTTACTTACATCTTTTGTAGACATCCTTTCTTTTGGATAGCTTCCCAGGAAGGGAATGGTGAGGCTGTAGGAGCAGTAGTGTACTGTATTTGTTTCCTTGGAGGCTACTGATGAGGTCTTGCTAAGTTTTCAAAAGTGATTGTAATAACTTAATCTCTCCTCTGTAACATAGGAAAGACCCCGAGATTCTATATCCTCCTGTACAAAAGGTATTGAAAGAGTTTTTAAAATCTCAGACATTCTTTTGTATATATAATATCATATTTTAGTTTTTTTCTATGTGTTTACCTGATAATTAATTAGTTTAAACATATTTCTGTGGTTCTATTCACTAGATGTTCTCTTTAAGAGTAAATATATACTTACTGGTTTCCATTTTGTTCTTACTGCTTTGGGAATTCGTTGTGTATTCTGAATATGAATATTCTGTCAAATAACTATACTGGAGATATGTTCTTCTAGTCTGTGGCTCATTTTATACTCACTAATGGAATCTTTTGATGGACATTCATTTATAATGATAATGAATTAAAGTTGACTTTACGATTTTTATCATTACTGTTTCCTAAGAAATATTTTCTTAACCTAATAAACTATTTTCACCCACACTTTATTTAGAATTTCCTTTTATGATCATTTCATGTAAAGTTTTGTGATCTACTTCTAATGGATTAATGTGTATGGTGTGAGGTAAAAATTAAGATTTATTTTTCTCATATGTAAATCTACTTTCTGCAGCACTATGTATGGAAATACCTCTCTTATCCCATTTGATTGCAATAGCAATTTTTAAAAAGTCATGTGGAAAACTTTGTGTAGTCTATTTCTTGAGTCACTGTTTTCATATATTGGTCTATTTATGTCTATTTATAAAGATAGAAAAAAGAATAATGGCTTCCAGGTTTGGAAGGAAGGAAATGTGAAAATGAAGAATTATTATTGTTTCGGTTTTACAAGATAAAAGACTTCTGGAGATGGGTGGCAGCAATGGTTGCACAACAATGCTAATGTACTAACGCCACTGAAATGTATATTTAAAATGGTTAAGATGGTAATTTTTTGTTTTCTGTGTTTTACCGTAAAATGATGCTATGAAAATAAATAAAAGACTTGCAAAATTGAAAGTAGGAGTCAACCACTTGTAATATCATGAAAAGAAAGTTCTTTCCAAGTCAACCCTACTACACTTCAATGTCTGAGTTCCATATTTATAGAAGAAAAATTTAGGTCTTGCTGTATTTTTATTTCTCCCTGAGCCATGGATTTTTCTAATACACTAAATTACACAAAACTGAAGAAATAAGTGGATTGTGATTGTTTTTACAGGGTCTTTTATAGTTACAATTGTTGTTTACCTGACACAAATTATAAATCAATACTGAAGTGGTAAAAAATCTTGTATTAGGTCCTTCGTTTCTACAGGTTCTGCACCAACAGATTCAACTAAGTGGGCGTCTAAAATGTTAAAAAAAAATATTTAGACTTTTTTCTCTTCATAATTTTCTAAACAGTGCAACTCTTTACACAGCATTGACATTGCATCAGGGATTACACTTAATGTGCAGATTTAAAGTATGTACCAGTATGTGTGTTCGTTTTATGGCAAATGCTACATATACCACCACATAATGTAGGAGACTTGAGGATGCAGTTTATATGACCTATGTAAGGGGCCTAGAACGGCTCCTTAGGTACACAGCTGCGTACACATTTTTATGTAGCGTTTTATTTGAACTTCTCACAGGTCTAAGAGTTAAACTTCACCATAATACAAGAATTAAGTTTGAATTTGTTTTCGTGTTTGTGATTTTGACATATTTAAACAGTAGCAATCCAGTCGTAGGCATAGTTAAAACTAAACACATTCTGGATTTTTTTTTGTTTTCCTTAACTACAGTAGTTTAGCCATTGTCCTAGAAAGGTACGACACAGATGTCCGTTTTACCAAGAGGGTCTCCCACCTAATGCCTAAAGGAGAATATGTGCTCTATGAAAACCTTGTGCTAACCTGAATGCCTTTTAAAAGTCAAACTTCTGTAAATTAAACCCACACGCGCACCGGTTCCCACAGCGCCACTGCGGCGCTCAGGCAGCAGACGTCCAAATCCGCGCCAGGAGCTGGGCGGGGCCTACTTAGACTCCGCCCCCAACCCCCCCGTGCTGCCGCGGCCCCAGCCTGCAGGCTCCCCCGGCCTGCGCGGACTCCGCCCCCCGGCCGCGCGCCGCAGCCCAGCGGACTGCCCGAGGCCGCCTGGGAGGCGAGGCCAGGCCGCGCTATGCTGTCCATCCTGCTGGCCCTCTGGGCCCTCGGCCGGCTGACCGCCTGCTCCGACCCGCGTAAACCAGGCCCCTGGGCGCCCGCGGGGAGGCCTCGACCCCTCCCTGCCCGGACTCCGCGCACCCGGGAGGCGCCCCGCCCGGGGACGCGGCCGGCGGCCCGGCGTGCAGGGCGCGCGTGTGCGGCGCTGCGCGGGGTGGGCGTGGAAGTGCGGAGGGCGGCGGGAGCGGGCGCGCCGGGCCGGCGCCCTCAGGGTGTCCCCTCCCCGCAGGTT
Organism: Hystrix cristata; assembly: GCA_004026905.1. Classification (NCBI taxonomy): domain Eukaryota; kingdom Metazoa; phylum Chordata; class Mammalia; order Rodentia; family Hystricidae; genus Hystrix; species Hystrix cristata. The sequence goes on along the minus strand of PVJO010000417.1, from coordinate 224,474 downwards.
CCGGGAGTCCGGGGCTGCAGGTGACGCGGCCGCGCCTGGTGGAGACGGACGCCGGGGCCGGGGATGGGCAGGACGCGCAGGTAAAGACTGAGGGCGGTTCGCTCTCCTCCGGGCGGGCCGGACCCCGCGCCTCTGGCGGGTCCTCGCCGCGGGCTTCCACGGGCGGCGAGAGCGCGATGCTTCTCATTTCTCAAGTAGTACGCGAATTAGGGTGGTAATTTAAAACACAGACTCGGAAAGTAATCCCCACACCCGCTCACTCACCATAGCTTGGAGAGTTTACCGGACTGTATCGCGAAAGTAACTGCAGCTAAGTATGTGTTCTGTGAGGACAGGGTATCATCATGCTTATATCTGCATATATATGTACACAGAAATCTTTTGTAAAACTAATGATATTTTAATCGAATTAGTAAAGCATGTGCATTGTAAAATTAAATCTAGACTACACAGAGTGATGTAAAGAGCCTGAATATCAATCTGTTTTTAAAGATAGTAAAGTTGAACGAAATTAATACTTAATGATATGAAAACGTACATATATGTACTTTGATTTATAAACTTAAAATGTTATTTTCTAACTAATATGGCTTTATTTTTCTTAATCGCATGGAATCTGATGTAACAATCTGTCAAATTTTTAGCTTGTGGTTTCATTAACTTTGGAAAATTATCTCCTTAGAATCAACAGGCATACCATTATTTTTTTCATAAATATTGCAAAATGTCTTCCAGAAAAATTGCATTATTTAACAGTCATTATCCAAGAATGATGATGCATTGATACATATCTTCTAGCTTGCAACAGGCTCAGTTCAGTCTTTTTAGTCTACACTAACGTGAGCATCAGAATGAATAGCTCACTTTATCCTGTATTTTTATTAAGTTTTACGATGTACACACTTTTAGCAATATTGACTACTTGGCCGTTTTTTTCTAATTTCCTATTTTAACATCTCTTTTTATAAGAAATAGCACTTAAGTTTAGAGCATTTTGCTTTCCAGAAGGGGAAGGGCTGTGGGAAAGGTGGAGATCTGATTGGATCCAAGGATTGGGACCTCGATAACAAAGTCTAAAAGAAACATTGAATTGCCAAATGAAACACTTAGACCTGCGTCAGATTTCATGGCCTGGGTACTCTTTCTCACTTGCTTTTGCCACCAGAAAAAAACTCAATGATTATACATATATAAAATCTGTTACACCAAAAATAAACATGTCACGTGTTAAAAAGTTTTTACTTTCTACATTTAAATAAAGTCGTGATGTAATTGAGTGTAAAACAAATATCCAGAGGTCAATGTCTTTAGGACAGTGTATCCTACACTGGGAAAATGGTAACCAAAGGAAAACATGATTAGGTGCTTGTGTGTGTGTGTATGTGTGCTATTACCTCATTAACTTTTCAGTTAATAATAGCATCACTACTTAATGATAGAATATTCAGTTCATTAGGGACATACAATTTTAAAATCGTAGTAATGTCATCAAATGCCCTCAAACATATATAAAATGAAAACTAGCATTAAACAGAAACTGTCAGTTCATTTTCCTAGCTCATAAATATGTTTATTCAAATGTGGGTTGACATTAATTATAGAAAATATAAAGAAAATTCACACAACAAATTGAGCGGTTTATTTAAAGGACATTGATTAAAGTGTGAACTTTAATATTTAAGTGAATGTATTTAAGTGAATGTACTATTTGCCAGGCTCTGGTATTTGTTAGGACAACTAGACACTACAGGGTATCACTCACGAGGTTATTTATAATGGAAAAGTACAGTGTGACGAGACAAAGAGGATTTACTGACGCACTAGGATTCCAAGAAACATCCTTGGTGAACTCCCCATATGCTGAAGCTCTAGCTGATAGCAACAAGATCTGTGAGGAGGAATCTGGCTTTAGGAGAATTCAGCGAAGAAACCTTTCCGTGACTCTCAGGCCAGCCCTGTCAGCCTCACAGGGCAGACACCGAAGCGCTAACCTTGCCTGGAGGAGTTCTGAACCCTGTAGAACACATTATAAATCTTACTGTTGCTATTTTGGCCAAGAATCAGAAACAGTCAGACTCATAAGCATCCCCATAAATAATATAGCATTTCCCAATCATGCTGTAATTGTATTCAGTCTCCACAGTAAATAATGCACTGTCTTCTCCAAAATACACAGAACATTTGACAAAACTGACCAATAGAAAAAAAATCAAATGCTTAAGTACATAATTCATTATTAGGTAATAATTCAATTAACTGAAAACTTAACCAAGATATTAGATTGTGTTTGCAAAGGTAAAGGTACAGTTTATAATTCAATAGGTTGAAGAAAAAAAATTTAAATTATGGATATTAAATAATAAACAGTGAAGATTGAAGAAAATTTATAGCAGCATTGTGTCCTGACTGAAAATAGTATAGGCATATAATTTACAACAAATGTTACTTAAATGTTACTGTGGTAAGAGAGATGAAGGAAAAATATATTGTATTAGGTATAACAAAATAGGTACAAATGGATTACAAAAGTAAACATAGCCATAAAAGGTCATGCTAATACATTTTAATTTAAACATTACATTCATAAAATATAACTTAAAAAAGCAGACCTAAATAATATTAATACTCATATTCTGTTAAGAGAGTAAAACATTTCTAAAATCCCACCTTGCCGTTTTCTAGGCTATGCTAGCTTTTAAATAGAAGGAAAAAATAGAAACAAAGCTTTTGTAAATAAAGGAGGGAGGTGGGGGTGAAGGGATGGGAGGGGAATGGGAAAAAAAGAAGCAGCGAGATATATCATGTACAAGTACAAATCCTCTATGATGAATGTTATCACTATGTACATCTAAAATGTACCATTAAAATATTTTAAAAATTAAAAAAAGCAATGTGTCTGATTTTACCAGACTACTCAAATGTGAGCTGCTTTTCTCTCTGAACTACTGTGTGCCTACTCTGGTCAGATACGTGAGAAAGTAACTTGTGCCCTTTGCAACCTGAATCAGTTTTAGTAGTTTGTGGTCATGAGTTTTGCATGAAATGGACAATGTAGCAATATTTTGGTTTGTCTTCTTTTATTTAAGCTACTGATTTTATATTCAGTCATGCTATTTCTGATATCAGTTCATATATATTTTTTTAGTGTTCAGTACCTTAAGAATTGTATTGAAGTGTTGATGGATAGTGTTTCTAACTTTTAGCCATTAGGTATAAATCTGCTTTAAAGAAACAAGTGTTCTCTTGATAATATGCTTTCAGGTGCATATTCCTAGTAGTGAAATTCTAGTTTAATTCAGAGTTGAAATGGATATACTGTTGTACATTTCCACTAGCAATATATGAAATTTTGAGTTGTTCTGTAGCCTTCTTAATATAGCATTCTCTCCATCTTTCTTTGTTTTTGTTTTTCCCTTTGTCAGTTTACAGAATTTTAATGAACAGATAATAACTGTAGTGTTAAGTGGAATGAGCCAGAAACACAAAGGCAAATGCTGGGTGGTTTCCAGCATGTGTAGCCTCTTGAACACTATGCTCATCCTAGAGAACAGAATAGTAGGGACTAGAGCCCAGCAAGAGGAGAGAATGACATAGAGATTGGTGAAAGGTTAAGAAATTTTGAAAAAAATACATAAATTTTGTTAATTTTATTCTTTTTCCTCTATTCTTTTTTTGGTTTATTTGGTATCCTTTAAGGAAGAATGATGTTAAGTTGTGAGTTGTAATTATCATCTTTCAGTCTAGGGATTGCCTTTTAATTTTCTTTATAGTGTCATTTGCATGAATAGTTTCTGATTTTACCGGCATTAAACCAAGTATTTATTTTATGGGTATTTTTAACTTCTTTAAAATCATTTACCAACACAAGGCCATGGAAATACTGTTTTTAATCCTCCAGAAACTTCATAATTTTAGTTTTGATATTTATATCTGTGCCTATTTCTGGATATTTTATGACACGAAGTAGGAGTCGAAGATCATTTTTTTCCATATCTTTTGCCTTATTACCACTTTAAAAAAAACTATAGACATTTCTGTATTTATTTAAATAGGTATCAATGTGGAAAAAAGTATTTTTTATTTATTTCTAGAATTTCAGTTCTTTCCAAATCATATAATTATTTTTGTACAAATGACACATTATCTTTGCTTTCACAGCTTTTTACTTTTATCTCTTCTCAGAATAATTTTGAGTATTGTAGATCATTAGCATCAATCTATGAAACTTGAACACTCTAAATAGTTCATCCAGTTCATCCATGTTTTTGTTTTCTGTTTTATTTTGTTTTTACTGTGAGGAAAACAGTGTCAAAAGTAAGTGTGAAATTGGATGTAGGGTTTCTTTTGTTTTTCCTAAAAGGAAAATCAATGCTTAAAAAAAATTAATGTGAGGTTGCCTGTAAGTTTCACAAATGACTTTTATTAGTTTATGAGAGCTGTTTTATTTTTAGACACTGTGTGTGCCTGTTTATACATGTATTTTATTCTGTTAGTATAATACATCAGCATTTTATTCCTGGTAAGGAGTAAGCCCCACTTTTACATCACACATTCATATTTCTTGGATTGAATTTGCCAGTATTTTGCTGGATTTTGAAATTATGATTATGAGAATTGTAATATACTATCTGGATTGTGCTGCTGCTTAAAATTATTCGGGAAGTGCACTGACTTTAAACCTATTTACCATTTGCTATGTCTGTGTACCCTTTATTTCTTTTATGTTTTTCAGTTCTTCACATTTTCTTACTATTCAAATCTTTCTCATTAATTAGATCTCAGCCACTTTTCAAAGAGCCTGTTACCTTTCGGTGGGGCATGGAGAATAGCGTTCAGAATCAAAAAACTCTGTGTGCTGAGTGTGCTAATTTCTCCTGGATGGCGCTACTATAATCAGTAGCCCAAGTCAGAAAATATGTGCATACACAAATACATACGGATACAGATGTAGCAACATGCACAGTGTGTGAATGTGTATGAATGCACATAAATACTCATATTAAAACCATGAGTTTGTCTGATCCTCATTCAGAATTGTATGACACCATAGAAAAAGTGAAAAGGGAGAAATATTTCTGAGCCATCACCAGCTTGGCTCAGTCTTATCATCACTTCCAGAGGACAGAGAAATGAGACAGTGCTCAAGAAGACAAAGAAGCAGACGTCATTGCACAGTTTGTAATCTCAGCATTGTAGGAGGCTGAGGCAGGAGCATCATAAATTGAAACCCAGTCTGGACAGTTTAGCAACTTAGAGAGACCCTAAAACATAAAAAGTACACTGAAGATGTAGCCCAGGGTAAAGGGCCTGGGTTCAGTCTCCACTACTATGTTAAAAAAAAAAAAGGACAAGGAGACAGACTGTTGGTTATTAGCACTACTGGGGCTAGGTGGTAAATTCCTTATCATTTTAAAAGGAGGACCACTCGGTACTATTTGACTTTCACAGTATTTGTACTGCCAACTACAAAGCAGAAAAAAGATAAAATTTAATTTTTTTAGTGACTATTCAATATTTCTAAGTGTAGCCTACCTTTTAAAATAAAATCTCATTATGACGCATAATAAACATTAATGATTTATACTCTTAATTTTGAAGTAGACTCTGATTTGATTTAAATTTAATTATAATTATTTTATGCATCCAAGACTGAGCAAAGGTAGAAATATATACGTAATATAATTTCAAGACATGCAGGAGATAGTCTGTTTTTATGTGAATGAATATATACATTTTTTAAAGTTACAACTTTTTAGAAGTTGAAATTTCTAATCATTACATTTTCCCTGAAAACTTCACTGCAGGTCACTTATGTCATCGATATTGACAGGAAAAGTTATACTCTCCACCTTGAAAGACAGTAAGTGGTCATTCTTTTTATGCAGTTGTTTTTTTACAGTGTGACATTTTTATAATCACTATTTTACATTTACATTTCAAGGTTTTTTTTCAGTTTTTATTTTTTTTTTTGTAGTATGTTTGCAGTACATAATGATTCCATCCTTTGTGGGGAGTTGGTACATGTACATGACACATCTCAGTTCTTTTTCATCCTCTTCTCCTCTCTATCTCCCCTCACTCTATCTTTTGATATTTTCCTTTTTGCAAAAAATCTATATCTCTTTTATTTTTCTCTTTATTTATATATTGGCTTTCTCTATTCTAAATTGAGCTTACACAAGAACATAGATATTATATTTATTTCAAATGTTCTTTCTTTGTGATTCGCCTCAGATTTAAACATTAAGTTCTTATCTTCGGATTTTAAAAACTTAATATTTGAGCCAAATTCTACTGGAGAGATGAATATTAATGAATAAATATTAATGAATACTTGATAAATGGAAATGACTCTCGAACTATAAAATATAATCACCAGTGATTAATTATAGAAGTAATTTTGTCCACATCTAATTTCGATCATTTGTACTTGTCATTTTACATATTTATATATATGACCTTAAATTTAACTCAATTTTGCAGAATGATTTTTCTCGTTTTGATATAGTATATACTTTTAATCTATTAATTCCCGTCTATTTTCATCTTGTAAGGAAACCTGTATGAGTTATCTTGTATATATGTTTCCACACTTTCAAATTTTAAATTCCATAATTTAAATATCCTCCCTAATGTATCCTAACTCCTTATTTCAAGAGAATGAAGAGAATATTTTCTTTATTAACTCATTAATTTCATTCTTCACAATTTTTTAATTCTATGTGTGATTTCACCCTAACGTGTATGGTTCTGCCTTCTCTATTACATTTTTGTCCGAAACTACTTAAAATCACTTCTTTCCTTTACATAAAACATGGAAACCTGTAAAAAAAGTTTTTATATTTTAAAGATGGGTAGTGTTGCTAGGCAAGTGCTCTAACCACTGAGCTAAATCCACAGTCCCCATAGCAGTTCTTATTTAGTAATGTGTAAGTGTTTTGCCCCTGTGCATAATCTTAACTCATTTGTTTGATGGATACCATTCCTTAGTGTGTAAAATTGACAGGTAATTAAGTTATTTTAAGGAATTGAAACTATAAATTTCTGCAATAAATATCTACACATCTATTCTTATAGGTATATGAGAATAAGTCTGTAGAACTTTTGTTTTACAAACTTGGTAGCAAGACGTGAGTTTCTGGATCAAAATGTACACAGAGTTAATCTGAACAACCTCTAAAGAAGATTGCCTTCTGAAGCAGTAATAGCAATTTAGATCTCCAGTAGCATGCGTGATGTGCTAAGATATTTTTGCTCATCCTAACTTCAATTTTTATATGTCTGAATTTAGATTTTGGACTGTCCTGTATGAGGCTGCCTATTCAGAGTTTGTACTTTTTTCATTATGGTTTTCCCACTGAATGCTTGACAAAGCAAAAAGAGAATCTGAGAATAATAACATTTAGGTTCCTCCAGTGAATGTTACATACGTAAGCGTTTTGTCTCTGTGTTTAAAACTAAGAGTATATGTGGCAGATAACAGTGAAATCTCATTATTCCAATTTCCAGACTGATTCACTCCTCTCATTGCTCATTGTCAGTTATACTTACGATGTTTCATAAATTCTTCTATGTTACGTTTTATTCTCATTCATCTGTAAGTGTTGAGATCTGTAAAAATCCTAATGCTTTGAGTCTTATCTTACGTGGAATAAGTGGTACAATTTTGCATATTCTGTTATACAACTTATTTACCTTGAGTCACAAAAGATTCAAGTCTTCAGTTCCATATCTTACTCTACCTATATCTTAATTCTTCCATGCAACTTTGAAGTTCTTGTCCTCAAGAGATAGGGTGTATACATTTCTCCGACTTGCCTTTCTCAGATTTTGTTCATTCTTCAAAGATTCTTATTTTTACTTGTTACATTTAGGTTCTTTATTTTCAGTCTCTATCATATTTTCTTTCTTTCTTTTTTTCTACCACTACCAACTTCCAGGAGTTTTTCCTTACTGTGTGGATTAAACCTTTATCTCTTCCGTATGTTGCAAATATGCTGCTTACTCTATTGATTTATCTTCTGACTTTTGACTTATTGCTATAAAAATAAATTTTCATAGACTCTCTTCATATTTTATTTCATAAGTTCTGAGATAGCTCTCTTAATATCTTTCACATTTTGAATTTATATCAAAGTAATCTGTAGTAAATTTGTTTTTACTTCAAAGATATATAGGATTGCAGTTTGATTAACATTTGGGTTGCATTTTCCAAGCCGCAGCAGTACCGTCTCATGGTTTATCAGTACTTCCCTTTTGTTCATTATATTGCAATTGTTTGGTGATCCAGTTATTATGTATTAGAATAAATTAGTATTTCCTGCAAGCAAAGTATTTGATACCATGCTTTCAAAATCTATGGATATCTATAGATACCCCTTTTATTGTCGTATTAGAATAACATTTTGGTAATAGGATTTGTATGTCTTATTGTTTTTGTATGTAGTTTTGTAATTTGATGTACTCCATTTTAAATGAGTTTTCTGATATGTGTTTTGGTGTGTATACCTGTGTGTATATGCTATTTAAATTGTATATCCTTAATCCTCCCTGATGTACCCTAACTCCTTATTTCAAGAGAATGAAGAGAATATTTTCTTTATTAACTTATTAATTTCATTCTTCACAATTTTTTAATTCTATGTGTGATTTTACCCTAACACGTATGCTTCTGCCTTCTCTATTACATTTTTGTCTGAAACTATTTCCAAATATTTTTATGGGCATTTTACCAATATTTATATTCTGGATTTGCTTTACCACTATTTCGGTTCTTCGTAACCAAATTATCTTGGTCATGTCTATTGAATAATTTAAGTGTAAGTACCATATTTTTCTGTTTAATAGTAATTGACTTCTTCTGGAAGCTAATTTTTATGGAAAACCCATGCTACTAGAATGTGGTTTTTAAAGATTTGGTTTCTTCCATGGTTATTTTCCTTACGTGGGATATTGATTTTCTTTGAATGGTCATTTGCATTTTTATTACTTCTCTGACTCAGCCAAATGCTTGTTTCTTATAAAAGAGAAGAGTATATTTTTGAGGGTCCAAGTGAATAAACTTGTACACTAAAATGTTATAATTTTAATTACACTTGTCCCCATAGCTGTTAGATACTTTCTTTTTTAATTTTTTTAATTTGTGAAAAAATAAAAAAATTTCAACATCAGATAATGAGAGTAACAATAGTTATTACACTGTATATCATCTTCAGAGTACAAGATGTAAACCAAAAAGATTTTTACAAAAAGGAAACAGATAATAATTCAAATCTTTCTTTTCAATTAACTAAGATAAAATGGTAGTATAAATGAAACCAATTAGCATATATATTGAAATATTTTTAATTTGTAATTTGGGGAAGTATTTGAACTTCTGTTTTGTTCTTTATTTGTATTTCTCATAAGAGAAACCATGCAATATTTGGTCTTGAGTGTCTGACTTAACATTATGTTTCCAAGTGGCATCCATTTACCTATGAATGCCTCAAGATTATCTTTCTTTATGGCAGTGTGGTACTCCATGGTGTATAAATACCACATTTTCCTTATCCATTCATCTGTTGATGGACATTTAGGTTGTTTCCAAGATTTAACTATTATAAATTGTGCTGCTGTAAACATGGGTATGCATATGTCTGTGTAATAAGATAACTTTAAATCTTTGGAGACGATACCTAGACAAGGGATAGTTTGAGGAAGCTCCACATGATTTCCATAGTGGTTGTACAGGTTACATTCTCACCAATAATGTGATAGAGTTCCTTTTTCACCATATTCTTACCAGCATTTGTTATTATTAGATTTTGTGATTATAGCCATTTTTCCTGGGGTAAGATGGTGTCTCAGTGTAGTTTTAATTTGCATTTCTCTGGTAGCCAGCAATGATGAGCATTTTTTCAGGTATTTATTTGGCATTTATATTTCTTCTGAGAAATACTGTTCATTTTCATTCCCCCTTTTTTTTTTAAATTGGGGCTTTCTATTTTAGTTCTTTTTTTTTTTTCCTACCAAGAACATGTATGGGTACATTGTATGCATAACGATCACATTCATCATGGTTATTTTGTGCCTGTACATGATGTATCTTGGTCCCCAACCCCTTCCCCACCCCCCGTTTCATTCCCCCCCTTCCTTATTTACAGGTTGTTTATTTACATTTTTCCATTTTTTTCTCTTTTCCCTTACTTCTTTTCCCCCTTTTCCCTTTCTAGTGCATCTCTCTTTTGAATATTATCTTTCTTTTACCTAATATCTATTATGCCTCTTTGTCTTTATGTACACTTATGGTTTCTCATATCAGAGAAACAATTTAATATGTATTCAGGGGTGACTGATTTATTTCACTTAAGAGTATGTTCTCAAGGTGCATCCTTTTACCTACAAATGACTCTAGTTTATCCTTTTTTATGGCAGAGTAGTACTCCATTGTGTAGAAAAACCACATCTTCTTTAGCCACTCCTTAGTTATTGGGCATTTGGGCTGTTTCCAAGACTTAGCTATGACAAATTGTGTTGCTATGAACATGGCTGTGCATGTATCTCTATGGTATGAGGTTTTCAATTCTTCTGGGAAGATACCAAGCAGAGGAATAGCTGGATCAAATGGAACCTCTAGATTTAGTTTTCTGAGGCGTCTCCATAATGATTTCCATAGGGGATTCACTAGTCTACATTCCCACCAGCAGTGGAAGTGGATACCTTTTTCTGCACAGCCCCACCAGCACTTGTTGTTGGTTGATTTCTTGATAATAGCTGTTCTCTCTGGAGTGAGATGGAATCCTAGCATTGTTTTAATTTGCATCTCTCAAATGACCAGTGATGTTGAGCATTCTTCATATAATTATTTGCCACTTTTATTTCTTCATCTGTGAAATGTTTATTCATTTCAGATGCCCATTTTTGGATAGGGTCTTTAAATTTGGGGGGTTTGATTTTTTTAAGTTCTTTATATATTCTAGATGTTAGAACCTTCTCTGAGGGACAGCTAGCAGACATTTTTTCCTAGTCTGTGGATTTCCATCCCGCTCTATTGGTGATTTCTTTTGCTGTGCAAAAGGCTTTTAATAGGATGTGGTCCCAAGCACTGATTCTTTCTGTTGTTTCCTGTGCAGACTGGGTTCTATTCATAAATTTTTTTCATACACCTATGTCTTCAAGAGTTCTTCCTATTCTATTCTCCAGTAGATTTAGTGTTTCTGTTTTAATGTTTAGATCTTTGAGCCACTTTGGTTTTAGTTTAGTACATGGTGAGAGACATGGATCTAGTTTTACTTTTTGGCATGTGGCCAGCCAATTTTTCCAGCACCATTTGTTAAAGAGGCTGTCTTTCTTCCAGTGAGGGTGTTTGACTCTTTAGTCAAAGATGAGATATTTAAGTGTTTTTGGAGTTGTTTCTGGATCTTCTAGCCTGTTCCATGGGTCCTCAGGTCTGTCTTTGTGCCAGTACCATGCTGTTTTTATCACAGTAGCTTTATAGTATAATTTCAGGTCAGGGATTGTGATGCCCCCTCCCTTGCCCCTGTTGCCCAGGGTCATTTTTGTTATTCTTGGTCTCTTCTGGTTCCAGATACATTTCATGATTGTATTTTCTAATTCTGTGAGGTATGTTCATGGTATTTTCATTGGAATTGTGTTAAATCTGTATAGTAATTTAGGAAGTATGGCCATTTTCACTATGTTGGTTCTGCCTATCCAAGAACATGGTATATCTTTCCATTTTCTGATATCCCTTTTAATTTCCTTTTTTAGAGTACTGTAGTTTTCAACGTAAAGATCTTTTATTTGCTTTCTTAGATTCCTAAGTATTTCATTTTTTTTGGATGCAATTGTGAAAGGTATATCTTCTCTTATTTCTCAGTGAGTTTGTTATTTGTATATAGGAATGCTATTGACTTTTGGGTGTTGACTTTGTATCCAGCCATGCCACTGAATTTAGTTATTAAATCTAGAAGTCTTTTGTTGGAATTTTTGGGGTCTTCGATCTAGAGTATCATGTCATCTGCAAATAGTATTAGTTTAAGTTCTTCCTTTCCTATCTTTATTCCTTTTATTTCTTTCTCTTGCCTGATTGCTCTGGCTAATGTTTCTAGAACTATATTGAATAGTAGTGGTGATAGTGAACCGCCTTGTCTTGTACCAGATTTTAGTGTGAAAGCTTCCAGTTTCTGACTGTTTAGTGTGATGTTGGCTGTTGGATTATCATAGATGGCTTTTATCAGATTTAGACATAGACTCTCTATTCCTAATTTCTGTAGAGTTTTTATCATGAATGGTGTTGGATATTGTCAAATGCTTTTTCGGCATCTACTGAGATTTTTATGTGATTTTTGTCTTTGACTCTGTTGGTATGGTGTATTACATGTATTGATCTGCATATATTGTACCATCCCTACATCCTTGGGATGAATCCTGCATAGTTGTGGTGTATAATCTTGATAATTCTTTGCGTTCTGTTTGCCAGTATCTTATTGAGAATTTTTGCATCTATGTTCATTAGGGAAATTGGCCTGTAGTGCTCTTTTTTGGTTGGATTTTTTTCTGGTTTTAGTGTCAGGGTAATGTTTGCTTCCAGGAAATGATTTTGGAAGTACTGCTTCCTTTTCAATTTCATTAAAAAGTTTGAATAGTAGTGGTATTAGATCATCTCTGAATTTCTTGTAGAATTCAGCTGTGAAACCGTCAGGACCATGGCTTTTATTTGTTGGGAGGTTTTTAAATTACCTCTTCAATTTCAATGGCTGATAGTGGGTTACTTAGTATTCTTATGTCTTCTTGATTCAGTTTTGGTAGTTCATATGTTTCTAAGAATCTGTCCATTTCTTCAGTGTTTTCTATCTTGTTTGAGTACAGGTTTTTGAAGTATGTGCTGAAAATGCTTTGGATTTCCGTAGGGTCCGTTGTCACTTCACCCCTTTCATTTTTTATTGCATGGATTTGTGTCTTTTCTTTCCTTTTTTTTGATAATAGTGGCTAGTGGTTTGTCTATTTTATTTACTCTTCCAAAGAACCAACTCTTTGATTCATTGATTCTTTGTATTGTTTTCTTAGTCTCAATTGTGTTAATTTCAGCTCTGATCTTAATAATTTCCTCTCTCGTACAAGGTTTGGGTTTGATTTGTTCTTCTTTTTCTAGATGTTTGAGGTTCAACATTAAGTTGTTTATTTGAGCTCTTTCTGTCTTCCTAATGTTGGAGTTCAATGCAATGAATTTCCCTTGTAATACTGCTTTCATTGTATCCCATAGGTTCCAGTATGTTGTATCAGCATTATCATTAAATGGAATTAATTGCTTAATTTCTTCTTTAATTTATTCTGTGACCCAGCTGTTGTTCAGAAGGATGTTATTTAGTTTCCAAGTGTTTATGTGGTGTTTTTGTTCTCTGTTACCAATGAATTCCAGTTTTATTGCACTATGATATGATAGTATGCATGGGATAATTTCAATCCCCTTGCATTTACTTAAACATGCTTTATGAGGTAGTATGTGATCTGTTTTGGAGAACGTCCCATGTGTAGCTGAGAGGAATGTATATTCTGTTGTTGTGGGGTGGAATACTCTGTATACATCTGCTAAGTCCATTTGTTTGCAGATTTGATTCAGTTCTCATATTTCTTTGTTAAGTTTTTGTCTAGTTGATCTGTCTATTTGTGACAGTGGGGTATTGAAGTCTCCTATTATAATTGTATTAGTATTTCTGTGATCTTTCATGTTCCTTAATATTTGTTTTATGTAGTTAGGTGCACTGATATTTGGTGCATAAATATTAATGATTGTTATTTCTTCCTCTTGGAGTTTTCCCTTGAGAGTATGAAGTGACCTTCTTTGTCCCTCTTGATCTGTTTTGAAGTTCACTTGTCTGAGATTAGGATAGCTACCCCTGCTTTTTTTCTGGGTTCCTGTTGCATGAAATACTGTTTTCCCTCCTTTGATTTTTAGTCTATGAATTTCCTTTTCAGTTAAATGTGTCTCCTGTATGCAGCATATTGATGGACCTTGCTTCCTGATCCATTCTGCTAGTCTTTTTCTTTTGATTGGTGAGTTGAGACCATTTACATTAATGGTTACAGCTGTTATGTACTGACTTATCTTTGTCATAGATCTTTTCTGTTGTTTGTTCTGTGTTTCACCTGAGTTTAACTGCTTGCCTTACCTGGTGGATTCTTTTTATTAGTGTCCTTGTAATCATAGTTTCCTTTTTCCTTTTCTAGGATATCCTGCAAAATATTTTGTAGTGGTAGTTTGGAGGTCATAAATTTCTTCATTTGTTGTTTGTCATGGAAGTATCTTATTTCATTGTTGAATTTGAAAGATAGTTTGGCCTTGTACATCAGTCTGGGTTGGAGATTATTTTCTTTTAAGGCTTGAAATATTTTGTTCCAGGCTCTCTTTGATTTAAGGGTTTGTGTTTACCTTTATAGGTGATTTCGTTTTTTCTCTAACAACTTTCAGTATTCTGTTCTTTTGTTGAATTTTTGGAATCTTGAGAATTATATGTCTTAGTGTAGATTTATTTTGGTCATGAGTAATCGGGATTCTATATGCCTCACTTATCTGTATGTCAAGTTCTCTTCGCATGCTTGGGAAGTTTTCTGTCATTACTTCTGTAAATAATATTTTTAGATCCTTTGCACTGTCTCCTGCTTTTTCATGCACTCCAGTCACTCTTATATTGTTCTTTGCATCATCTTGCAGCTGTTGTAGTGATTTTCACAGTCCTTAGCTATTTTTAAGAGGTCTTTGCATTGTCACTAATTGCCGACCTGTTTTCTAGGTGTGAAATTCTGTCTTTGCTTTCTCCCAATCTACTGCGTATACTTTCAAGACAGTTTTTGATTTCTGGGATGTCTGTTTGGATCTGTTTCATGGGTTCCATTTCTTTATTGAGTTGAATTTTCAAGTTTTCCATCATTTTTCTAAGCTCCTCTTTTTTTTAATCTATGTCTACTCTGAATTCACTAAGCAGGTCTTTCATTATAATTGTCATCTCTTTTTTAACTTGGGCAATTATTTCTAGTCTGATGTTCTCTAGAGCCTCCCCTATCTGTTTTTTAATTTCTGCTGCCATTATTTCTGAAAGTTTAGTTGGTGTCTTCTGATTTCTTCTATTATATTGTCCTCTAGGTTTGTTCTGGGTGGGCCAGGGGTCTGAGGTTGTGTTTTACTCCCATGTCCTGTCACTTTCTTTATATATTATATTTCCCCCTTTTAGCTGATGCTCTATGTCAATTTTATATTTTGTTTATGGGAGGTTACTTTAAGATAAGTATCAATGCTTTCCTAAGAAAAGTCTCTTCTTAAGCTGTTTTCAAGGTGTATGTGGTTCTTGATTCTTGTGTCTTTTATGTCCCCAGAACTTTCCTCAGTGGCACAGATATGGTTGGCTCTACTTGGTATTTATGACTTGCAAAACTAAAGAAAAGTTAAAAAAAAAGTGTGACAGAGCCAGTGGTGTCTTAAATCCTAGATATTTCCAGTGTTACTGGATTTTGACCCTGCCAGTGCACAGGCAGGGCCCACACCAGTCTACGGTGAAGGGCACGTAAAACTGGGGAGCATGGGTGGTCCAGCATCCCCCAATGAGGTCGTCAGGGTGGGACAGTGCCCTGTGCCAGTCTGCCGTGCTGCGTGCACACACCTGGGCAGGGCGGGTGGTCTGATGTCCCCCAGTGAGGTCATCAATGGGGCAGTACCCTGTGCCAGTCCTCTGTGCTGCACGCACACGCCTGGGCATCTCTTTTTGTCCTCTATATATTCTTGATGTTAGTCATCTGTCCTTGGAATAGCTGGAAAAATTGTTTTCACACTTAATCTGATATAATACTATTTGTCAGAAAGTCATTGCCTACACCTATGTCTTCAAGAGTTGTACCTGTTGTATCTTCCAATAGATTGTTTGTGATTTAACATTTTGATCTTTGATCCATTTTGGTTTTAGTTTAGTACATGGTGCGACATTATGGATCTAGATTCAATCTTCTGCACATGGATATTCAATTTTCCACACAACATCTATTAAAAAGGCTATCTTTCTTCTAGTGCATGTTTTTAGCTCTGTTGTCAAAGATCAAATAGCTGCATGTGCATGGGGTTGTTTCTGCTTCTTCTATTCTGTTCCACTGATCTCTTCTACATGTTTTTATGACAGTACCATGCTCTTATAACCACTGTAGCTTTATGGTATAACTTCACATCTGTGATCGTGATGCTCTTGTGACCCAGGATTGCCTTTGCTATTCTGGGTCTCTTCTGACTCCGTATAAATTTTAGGATTGTTTTCTGTAGCTGTGCAAGAAATGATGTTGGTTTATTGATTGGGATTGCACTAAATCTGTATATCATTTTTGGAATTCTTTCTGGGGTAAGATGATTATATTGGTTCTGCCTAACCAGAAATGGGATGTTTTTCCATTTTCTGAGGTCCTCCTCAATTTCCTTTTTCAGTCTGATATAATTTTTATTGCAGAGGTCTTCCACTACCATGGTTATGTTAATAGCTAAGTATTTAATTTTTTGATGCTACTATAAATGGTATTATTTTCCTAATTTCTTTTTCTGTGAGTTCCTTATTAGTGTATAGAAATGTTACTGATATTTGTGGGCTTATTTTGTATCCTGCTACACCGCTGTATTTGGTTATCAATTCTATGGGTTTTTTAGTGGAGTATTTTGAGTCTTGCAAGTGAAGGATCATACCATCTGCAAATAATGATATTTCGACTTCATCTTTTTCTATACATATACCTTTCATTTTTCTTGCCTCATTGCTCTGGCTAATATTTCAGGGACTACACTGAACAGGAGTGGTGATATTGACATCCTTATCTGTTCTTGATTTTAGAGAGAAGGCTTTCAGCTTTTCTCCATTTGATATAATGTTGGAAATAGGTTGGTCATAAATGGCTTTTATCATGTTACAGTAAGGTCCCTCTGTGCCTGTTTTCTTCAGGGTTTTTGTCATGAATAGATGTTGGAGTTTGTCAAAGGCTTTTTCTGCATCTTGTGAGATGATCATGTATTGATTTGCATGTGTTGAACCATCCTTGCTTTTCTGGGATGAAGCCTACTTTGTCATAGTGTTTAATCTTTTTGATTATTTGTTGCATTCTGTTCGCCAGTATCTTTTAAGGATTTTTGCATCTATATTGATTAGAGAAATTGATCTGTCACTATCTGCTTTGGTTGGATCTTTGGTTTGGGGATGAGTATAAAGTTAGCTTCCAAGAATGATTTTGGAAGTACCTCTTCCCTCTCAATTTCATTAATAAATTTCAAAGAGTACTGGCATTAGATCTTCCATGAAGTTCTTGTGGAATTTGGCTGCAAATCCATCAGGTCCTAGGCTTTTCTTAATTGGTAATTATTATTTTTTTATTATTATTATTAATGCTGCTTCAGTCTCATTGCCTGTTATTGGATCATTCAAGATTTTGAAGCTTTCTTGGTTTAGTTTGGTAATTCATATGTATCTAGGAATCTCTCCGTTTCTTTTGAGTTGTACATTTGCTTGGCATATATGTTTGTGAAGTAGTTGCTAATAATTTTCTGAATTTGAGCAGTGTCCTTTCATCTTTTTATTTCTAATTGCATTAATTTATGTATTTGCTTTGGTAATATTGTCTAAGTGTTTATCTGTTTTATTTGTTCTTTGAAAATACCAGGTCTTCAATTCATTAATTCTTTGTATTGTTTTTTAGTCTCCATTTCATTAATTTCTGCCCTGATCTTTATAATTTTCTTCCTTGGACAAGCTCTCGGATTAGATTGTTATTTTTTTCTAAGTCCTTGATATGCGTCATGGGGTTATTTATTTGGGCTCATTCTATTTTTCTGATGTGGGCATTTAACTCTATAAACTTCCCTCTTAGGATGCTTTCATTGTGTCCCTTAAGTTCTGGTGTCTTGTACTGGCGTTGTCATTTAATTTTAGAAGTTGTCTTGTTTCTTGCTTAATTTCCTCTCTGACCCATCTATTGTTTAAAAGCCTGTAGTTTAATTTCCATGTTTGCATAGTTTCCATGGTTTCTTTTACTATTGACTTCTAGTTTCATTGCACTGTGATCTTGATATTGGAATGATATCAGGGGCTGGCTGTGCTTTAAATTCCAGATTCTTTTCATCATGCACAAATAATTGGACAGATGAATTGAGTGTGGTGAGAAAATGTATTTAAATAGCAAAAAGAAAAAAGAAACTGGGCTCACGTGAATTAAATAGCCACCAGGCAGTTAGGGAGTTAAAAAAGAGGAGGGGACTAGAGTGCGAGCTAAGGACAGAACTGGAGAAGATAGAGCATGGAGAATACAGAGCCTTACCTTGAGGTAGTATTTCTATTTATCTTGTTCCAGTTCTCATGAGAGTTTCCCAATCCCATGAGAAGGTGTGTTTTTGTTTTTGTTTTTGTTTTTGTTTTTTTTTGTGGTGCCGGGGATCGAACTCAGGGCCTTGTGCTTGCAAGGCAAGCACTCTAATCACTGAGCTAAATCCCCAGCCCCAAGAAGGTGTTTTGATTTTGTGCCCCAGGCTGACATCAGGTCTAGGCCACTCCCTTAGGTCATGTCCATCTTCCCAGCCAGCTCAAGCCATGAATTCTAGGTCTAACCTACCTCATGTCCTCTAGGTCTAACACACTATCTTTTTTTTGGTCACTTGTGCTACCTGTACTTTCATTCATGCTTTTAATCTCCTGGATTTCTGTTTGGAACTTTCTTATGGACTCCCATTCTTTTCTGTGCTGACTCTTATTCTTGTCTGTGCTGGGCCTTCATGTTTTGTATCTCTTTCTTTAGCTCCACTAGCTGTTTATTAATGTCTTCTCTAGACTCTGTGATCATTTGTTCCATTGTGGTCATTATGTGATTAATTATAGCTTCTTTAAATTTTCTAAGCACCTTATAGAACTGTTTTACTTCCACTGATACCCTCTCAGACCTATCTGCTGTGTAGGTTGTGGTTTTCATCCCCTCATTACCCCCTGTACCAATTTTCTGGGAGTTGGAGGATTTTGGAGGTATTTTGTTGCCTTGCTTATCTTTTTACATTTCTCTTTTTTCTTTTTTTTTTTTTTTGTGCTTGAGTTTGCAAATTCTTTGGCCCAGTGCCATTCCTGGGAGCAAGCCACAATATTGTTTATGCCCACCCCTAGGCAATTCAGGTACTGGCATGGAGAAAAAACCAACTATGTTACCTTGTCTGTAGTAGTAAATTCCACAGTAACAATGGTGTCAAATGTTGACTGGATATTGACAAATCCTAGGATTAACTCACGCACAGCCCTTCACCAAAACAAAGAAGACTCTGATTTTAGTGAAGACAAATTATTAGACAAATTTAAATAGATCCTGCTTATATTTACCTATACTAATTCAGAGCACTGATTTCTGCTGGATGTTAGCAGCAGTGACAGAGCTCAAAGAGATCACTAAACATCTTCAGAGCCACCCCCTCTGACATGTACTCCCACTGAACATGGCCTCTCACAGCAGAACACAGGCCCCATGATCATCCTGGTCTGAGTCCATGTCTCCCAGGGAATCCTCGGAGAGCCCTATTTAGCTTTCACCTCTCCAACCTTGAAAGTTTGTCTTTCACCCACTCTGTGGAAGAGATCATATCAGTTCTGAATTGAGACTCTCCCCCTGAGTTGGTCTTTTCTTCAGTCTGGTTGGTCTGTTGGTTGTCAATTCTGTTGCCCTGTGCAGTGAAGAACCCAGGGATGGGGGTGGAGCAATGAATTCCCAAGTCCTCCAGACTCAGATGCAGGTCCCAAAGTGGGCTGTTGCATCAGCCTGGGGCTATTAGATTTTAATAATTCCTTGTTTTAAAAGTTGCTTGTGCTTTTCTATTTCTGCTACCTCATTTACATGCATGCTATTAGAAGTATGTTGTTATAGGCAGCTAAGTTAGATAGAAATTATATGTGAGGGACTGGGCTATCAAGGAAATCAGCTGAAAAATAAAGACCCCAGAACTACAGTGGCTGGATGTGCATCTGTCAAAGGCCAGGCCTCAAGATAAAGACATAATGACCAGGTGTACATACCTCCCCTAAGAGATAAGCAGAAACTTGGAATTATACTCTAGTTAGTCCCCCCTGGTCTGGAAAGCTCAGATAGGCATCATTCGCCCAGTTGGGTGGCCAGAGCATCTGGACCCATCCCTTCCTAAAAAGATCTTTATTCTTCCGTGCACATTTACTATGTGACCTGCTTCCTCAGTGGATCAATATTACTTAAACAGCTATACTTGTAATCTTATTGGTTGATCCTAATTTTGACCCACGTTGTACCCACCTCGTGCTTTTGACCTCATGTCATGATTTTCCTGTATAAAACTTCCTCTGAGAAGTGGACTCATTGGCAACCCACTTTTGAATTCCTTCCTGTCTCTCAGGAGCTATCTCTTTCAATAAAATTTTCTTTCTCAGCTTCCTTTGTTCCTTAGAATTCAGTATTCGCTTTTAGGGAACGTGAACTCAGTGTATCTGACATCTGGCAGGTTAGGAATTATATTTTTCTCCTATATCAGTGTGACTTTGATCTTGGATGAAAATTCACTATCCATTAATTTGTTCCAAAATTCAGAATTTTTTCTTGCATAAATATATATTTAATTTTCCTTGAATAAACTGCTAAAATCAGTTTTTCTCTGAAAAGCTTTCCAGGGTTTTTTTTCTCTCTCTCTTTTCAGTTTTTACTTTGACTTACAAATCTCCAAGTTATAGTTACTTACATTTATGGCATATTGGAATTTAGCACAGGAGAGCGTGTGATAAATGAGAACTAGTGGAGCCCATATGAAGAGAGAAGCAGTGGTGAAGGAAAGTGAATGCTCCAGTTTTCTAATCTGGCTTTGAAAATGTCTCTCGGTATTTGGAATCTTCAAAAAACCCTGGTCTCCTTGCAATACTGGTGGTAGATGTTTTTCTTAATAATCATTATCTTTCCAGAGAGGTCTTAATTTCACAGGGCAGGTTTATCAAGTCTGTCAACAAAAGTGTTTCGGCTTATGGAATTTAAGCAAAACACTAGACCCTTCTTCTAACTAGAGGCATTAACATCTATTGTGCATTTCTACAAATTACTTTTGCTCTCAGAAAGGCACGTGGCACAGAGAGGCTGTGGCTTTTCCTTAGTTCCAGCGTGAAGCCACCATAGAGCTGTATGTTTAGGAAACATTTGCAGGACAGTTGCTTCAAGTGCTAAGAATGTATGGTTCGCTTTTAACAGAATCATGATAAGAACCAGAGTAAACTCATTTGTGCAACACACACATTCTTGTTTTCTTTCCCTCTGTCTCTCTCTCTCTGTTAAAAACAACCCCCAGGATCTCAGACCTTAAAACAATAATGTGATTTGCTCTATCATCTTATTTGTTCTTTACTAGCAAATATTGATGTAGTTTTTATGCCATTAAATTTATTGATAGTTGAATCTAAACCTATTGTAGAAATCTAGAAACACTGACTAGTTTATGACTGTACATAGGTTTATGTATAAGTTGGCTGATTATTTTGAATTCATTCCACTGGGGCATGGTGCTTTCTGGTTATACTTATTAGTATTTTTCTGGTATATACTATCTGTTGTCATAAACCAAGCAAGCTAATAGAGAAATCGGTGTTTAATTTTTAGATCTTAGGGCACAGAGAAAAAAAATACAAAATTAAAATTTAAAATGGTATACATAATGGATGACTACTTAGCTATAAAGAAGGGTAATTGTGAGAGATTTGTAGGAAAATGGATACACCTGGAAAATACAATGTTAAGTGAAATAAATCATTCACAGAAGCTTAAATACCAAATGGTATCTCTCATTTGAGTAAGGCAGAGTACAAATACAGAGTACAATGAAGGATTGTTAGAAGGAAACAAGGAGACAGGTCTTTTGCAAATAGGAAGGAGTCCAGGAAAATGAGGGCAAGGGGAGAACAGCAGAGAAAGGGGAAATATAAAGATTTAAAATGTGTCACTTATGTGCACCAAATACCCACAATGAAAGTAAATATATATATTATAACCATGAACTAAAATAATAATAATAAAAGAATTAAAATGGAGAAGGGGATTTAGGGCAGGAGAGCAAGAAGTGGGAAGAAGGGAAAGGGGATGAAGAAAAGAATCAGGCTGTGTTAAGTACATGCACCTTTCCTAAAATGAATGTAAACTTCATGTATCACAAACCTACTAAGACAATAAAATTTAATTTTGAAAACAAATTTTGCTTAATTTTATTCTAATATTTTATTAAAAATATCATTATAATGAAGTGTCATTATTTCTATTGAATTAGGTCACTTTTAGACCCAGATTTCCTGATGTATTCATACAAGTTAGGAACATTGTATTCAAAGTCTTCCCTTCTGAAGGTAAGTGTTGGTTTCTGCTCTGTAGATTTATGTGTTTAATGTGGCTTAGGCACCGTGGTTGGAAAGAAAAAGAATGCTCTTACTCTCCACAGAATTTTAGGGAAAACTGATCACAAATCCAAGAATAATGTAATATTATTCTTGGATCGTAATTCAAGAATAAATACCATGAAAGCATTTTGAGTAGAAAAGTCTCTTTTGAAATCTAGCACTCAGGAATCACCTGTCCAAAAAAGACATGTACTAGGAGTTGGGGGGGTTCATCCTTTACATAAGGTATTTTACTGATTAGAATCATTTAATTTGGAGGATATCTGATTTATCAACATTTCCTTTAATAGTGGTATTGGTTTGTGTCAAACCTGAGAACTCTAAATAGTCCAGTTTCCTGAGGACTATTTTTTTTCTAAATATTCTGTAGTTTTCTGTTTTATTTTTAATTCTGTGTTTGGTTTGACATAACTTTGTATAAAGTGTGCAGCTTGGATACAGGTTCATTCTGACTGCAGATGCATAAGTGTACCAGCACCATTTATAGAAAAGGCTTTCTGCATAGAATTGTTCTTGTACCATTTTGAAAAATCAGGCATATTTGAGTGGATGTTTTTCTGGGCCATTTACTCTGTTTAATACTTTCATGTGTTTATTTTTTCACCATTACCATATTATCTCCTTTACCATATCAGTATAGTAAATATTAATATTGATTACAGTGATTCCTTCCATTTTATCCTTTTGCAATAATTTTAATTATTCTAATGTATGTGTTATTTTTTCATATAAATTTCAGACAAACACTATGTATATGAAAATTTTTGTCAGGGTTGTTATAAGAATTATGTTTAACCTATGGATCAACTTTGAGAGAATTGATATTTTTAATGGGTTAGCTCTTCTAATCTGTACATTCAGTGAATTCAATAAATTCTTGCCATTTATTTGATATATTATGCATATTTTTTCTTTAGTATTTGTAATGTTTGCATTCAGATCCCATACATAATTTTTAGTCTTGTAGCATTCACAAATGGAATTGTTTTCAGTTTCCACGTTTTTACTTGTTTATGTTGACCTTGTGTCATGTAATGTCACTAAAGTCACATGGTCTTCCTATTTTTTGCATATTCTTTCAGAATTTTCTACATAGAACATCTTTTATTTTTTAATTTAATTTTTTATTAGTGTATATTTGCAGTATATAATGTTTACATTCCTTTTGTGGAGTTGATACATAGATACATAACACATCTTAGTTACATTTTTAATCTCCTATCCCTTTCCTCTCTCCCAGTTCCCTCCATCTCTTGGTCCTCTTCTCATCTGAGAAGGATCTATCTCCCTACTTCCTATTATCTGTCTTTTATTTTGCTTTTTATTTATACTTTGAGATTGTCATATAAGAGAAACTCTGATATTTCAGCTTGTGTGTCTGATTTATTTCACTTGTCATTTTAACATGGGGTGGTTTCATTGTGCTTGCTGCAACATCCAACATAATGTTGAATGAAAGCAGTGAAGGTAGACATTATCATATTATTCCCATTTTTAGGGATAAAGTATTAATCCCTAAAATCCTTATGAGACTAATGTGTGCTGGAGGTTGCGTCATACGCTATTTATTGGGTTGTGAAATTTGTCTTTCTTTTTTTTGTCTTTTTCTAGATTAACAAACTTTTATTTTTCAATAATTGGTGTTTAGTTATATCACATGTTTATTCTGCAACAGTCACTCTGACATACTGTCACTTCTTTGTTGGTCTGTTAAAATGGTGGATTACTCTGATTGGTTCTCGATCCTGAAAGAGTCCTATAATATGTTGCTGGTGTGTAATTCTTTTCATACCATGCATTGTTAATTTTCTGATGATTTCTTAAAATTGTTTTTATTAATGTGCCTGAAAGATATTGATCATTAAGTTTGGTCATTCTTTTTCTTAACACCAACTTTGTCTAATTTGTGTATTATAGTGATGCTGGAGTCATAAAGTATATTGGTTGCAATTCTTCCCCTTTTATTTTTTGGAAAATATAGGATAACATGCATATTAATTATTAACATGTTCAATAAAGTTTTTCTATGAAGTCTTTTGAACCCAGATAATTTTTTGTTTGTGGAAACCACAAAATTACCAATTCAATTTATTTATCAATTATAGGAATGTTAAGTTTATCATTTTTGTCACCAGGAAGCTGGGTCCTGATGCAGCAAGGAACCAGCCCCTCACTTCCTAGGTCCTTAGTTCTTTGTGCCTTTGATGAAAGAATCCATTCAAGACACAAAGGAGGCTTCGTGGAAGTATAGGTAGAATTTATCTTAAAGAAGATATACGGAGAGTTATTCCTTCAAGCGAGAAGGCAGGCCCTGCCACAAAGGCATCTGCAGTGAGCACAAGTTTGGATACCTTTGCATGTACACAAAAGTTATTCCTGATATGTAAGGAACTAGGGTAATTATGAAGGTTTTCAGCATTTTATTTAGCAGTTACTTTGGATTTGCAAAATGTCTTTCTGTCCTTTTTAGGTGGTCAGTGTTTCCTCAGGGGCTTTAATCATTTAAGAAACTTACAAAAGAAGTTAATTTAAACCAAGTCCCAGCCCAAGGCAGGGGGATCTTTGAAGAACATTTACTTTCCTGATGTCATGGGGCTGTAGGATATGGCAGTCAGGAATGCTTTATGCTTTGTTCTAGAGTGAGCTGGCCCAATGGGCAGGTACAGCCTCAGAAGGAACATGCACAGTGAACATAACCTTAAGAAATCATTGTGGTCTGTAAGATTGATTTGGATCTAATCACTATTATGCTGTTATGCTTTCTTGTTCTATTTGAATGCCTCATGTAAATGATTTATTATATTTTACCTTTATTTGAATAGTTTATTTCAATCCAAATGATCGAATGATGTCCTAAATATTTATCCATGTTTTCACATATTATAGAAGTTTCTTCTTTTCCCAAGGCAGAGGGCATTGAATTATTTAAGTGTATCACATTTTCTATATCCATTTTTTGTCAGTAGATCTTTAGTTTCTTTCCATATTTTACCTTCTCTAGTTTGCATATGGTTTGAGTGTGCACTCAAAAGGTCACATACTGTAAGTTTAGTGCCCAGTGTGTTTGTGCTGAGAGGTGATAGAACCTTTAAGAGTTGGAGCCTAGGGGAATGTGTTTTGAATACTGGGAGTGCCAGCGTTGGAAGGGATTAGTTTTCATAATACTAAATTATAATAAAAAGAGCAAACCTGGCCCCTGAATTTATCTGGCTTTTTGTCTCACTCTGATCACTTCTACATATGCTCACATTTTGCAGTATACATACCATGAGGTGTCACTATAAAAAAACTGGAGGGCTATCCATATTTTGGATTTTCATCCACCAAAACTGTGAGCTTTATAAACAAA
This sequence comes from Hystrix cristata, assembly GCA_004026905.1. Classification (NCBI taxonomy): domain Eukaryota; kingdom Metazoa; phylum Chordata; class Mammalia; order Rodentia; family Hystricidae; genus Hystrix; species Hystrix cristata. The sequence goes on along the minus strand of PVJO010000417.1, from coordinate 198,704 downwards.
CCTTGTACCTTCATAATGTATCCAGATACAGGTATTGAGATACAGCAACAGAAAATAGGTAACACAAGAGCCTGTTGGAAGAGTACTACAATTATTGTCTTAGTTACTTTTCTTATTGTTGAGACGCAATACCTGATATCCACAAGTCAGAGGAAGAAAGGTTTATTTGGCTCACAACTTGTAGAAGTTTCAGTCCATAGTAAAGTGGCTCTAAAGCAGGGCAACATGGCAAAGGGGCATGGCAGAGGAGAATCAGCTCATGACAAGGCAACAGGAAGCAGAGAACAATTGAGGGAGGAGGAAGAGAAATAAACTCTTCCAGGCCATATCCCCGGTGACCCACCTTCTCCACCCAGGCTTCACCTGCCAAATATATTTAGCTATAAACTCAGCAGTAGACTAAGCCACTAGTGAGTATTGTGACCCCATGATGCAATTGCCTCCCTGAAGCCCCACCTATAATGCATGAGGTTTTGGGGGATATCTAGATATAAACCATAACATTCCACTCCCAGCCCCCCAAAAACTTATGCCCATATCTTGATGCAGAATGCATTTAGTCTGTTGCCAAAGTCCTAACAATTTCAGGACTGCTGAAAAGTCCAAAACCAAAGTCTCCTCTGAGATTTTAAGGCAAACTCTTAGCTGCACGCCCCTATAAAAATGAAAAGGAAGTTAAACACTGCCAGTGTACAAAACCTCAAGGTAAATATTCCCCAAAAGGGAGAAATGGAGGAGTAGAAGAGAAAGGGACTAAAGCAAGACTGAAACCCAGAAAGGCAAATATTATATTTTGTAGTTCTATGTCCAGCACCCAGTGCAACTTGCAGTGATGAGATGTGAACTTTAAAGGGCTTGGGTGGCCCCACCCATATGGCACTGCCAGTGATTGCAACTTTCATGACCTCTTTCTTGGGGTGGCTGTGCTCACTACTTGGGGTTTTCCTCAGAGGATCCATGTTCCTGGCATCTCCTGACTTCTGGGTTCTCCATTGCACTTTTGGTTTCACTCTCACGGCTTCACTCACTGCGTTCTCAGGGGCCCACTACCTGGCTTCCCAGACCTTCTTATGAAATCTAGATGGAAACCTCCTTGACCTTACAAGTCTTGCTTTCTGAATTCACCTAAAACCAACACCGTGTGGATGATATCAGGGTCTCCTCTCAAGTGGAGCAGTAGCTGAGGCCCTTTCACATCTTGCAGGTTGTTGCAGAGGCCTCTGAGTGCCCGAATGGCTGACCATGGTAAACAATCCTGAGGAACAAATTCCCTAGGTACTTGCCATTCTGGAGCATGGTGTCCTGGGGCTGCTTTCTCACAGCAGTCTTTCACTTTTTCAATTTTGAGTATGTGAAGGGTGAGGCTTTGTATGTGCCTTAAAGCCATCTTTCCTATTGTTCTGTTCCAAACACTTGGCTTCTTTTTAATATTAATCTTTTTAGTAACCAAGCTCTCCACCACTCCACTTTTGAAGGCCCCAGCATTACTGCAGCTTCCTTCCTGGACAAACTCAAAACTTTTTAAATTATCCAATTGGGCTGTTGCCATTGATTTGCAATGTAGAGCTGGCTAAAAGCCTCCAATAGTACCCAAGCCACAGCCTGAATATTTGGCTGCCTTGAAATTTTCTCTGCCTGATTACTCATTCTACCACCCTTAATCCCAGTTTCCTGCAATGTCTGTAGACATGAGGAAAATGCAGACAAATTTTCTGCCACAGCATAACATATATGGCCTATAGTCCAACTTCAGTGGAGTCCTTCCCAACCAAACCCTCTTAAGCCTGGTCATTTCCAGCTGTATCACTGTCAGCAGTTTGGTGTGAGCTCCAACCAGACTCTCCCATCAAACCCAGCTTTCAACATTCTACGACTGCTTCTCCGGCTGGCATCTCCAAACTTTTCCAAATTCTTCCCACAAGCCAGTTTCAAAGGCTTCTGAACCACACGGTCAGGTAACATCACAGCAACCACCCTACTCTCGGTATCAAAATCTGTCTTAGTTACTTTATCATTGCTTGGACAAAATACCCAGCACCCACAAGTTAAAGTTATTTTGGCTCACAGTGCATAGAGGTTTCTGCCCATAGTTAGCTGGCTCCAAAAGCAGGGTGGCATGTCAAAGGGACCTGGCAGAGGAGAATCAGCTCAGGATGTGGCAGGCAGGAAGCAGAGAGACAGATCAAGGGAGGAGGGTGGGAGACAGACCCTTCCAAACCATGTCCACAGTGACCCACCCTCTGCAACCAGGCTTCATCTCCCAAATCACATTTAGCTATAAACTCATCACTGGACTGATCCTGATGATGTCATGACCCCATGATCCAATTACCTCCCAAAAGTCCCACCTATGAGCACATGAGGCTTTGAGGGGACATGCTTTTCGAAGATCTAGAGATACTTTTTGAAGATTGAGAATTACAGCAAGAATAATTTGAGGGAATGTAGGAATAATTATCAATAGACATAAGAGGGCAAAGAGAAAACAACGTTGCAACAGAGAAAACAGTGGGATATATGATGGATAATATCTAGGAATCATGGTGAACCAAGGACTTCATTTGTAAAACATTTATGAATATGTCTTCCTGTCTTTCTTTTTAGGATCACTGTTTTTATGAAGGATATGCAGCTGAGATTCCAAATTCAGTTGTGGTACTAAGTGCCTGTTCTGGACTTAGGTAATGGTATGTTCCAGAACTCCCATGTTTAAAGATCTTGAACTTACACCTTAGTTTTCAGAAATTTTTAAAGGTAGCATGAAAATAAAGAAATATGGACTTTAGTTGTATTTCTTCTCACACACTTTCTTCTTTCTCTTCATCGTATCACTTCTATACTTCCTTCTATGCTAGGACTGCAGTTACAAAATTCATGCAGTAAAAGTTCCCCACGAACATGAAAAAAGCTACGGTAGGAGCCCCAACTACTCCTAAAGTGCTCTAACAGAAAAAGGTATGAAGTGTATGCATCTCTGTTTTTTACAAGGCTATTCTTGCCTTGATGTCAACACTAGTAAAGCATCCTCTAAGAAAAAAAAATAATAGGCCAACATCCTCACTGAACATATATGCGAAAATCCTGAACACTATATTAAAAATGTAATTCACAAATACATCAAAAGAGTGGGATTTATCTCTTACAAACAAGGATGGCTCAACATAAGCAAAGCAATAAATACAATGCATAATAACATGATCAAAATGAAGGAAAAAATCTTGATTGTTCCAAGCAGAAATGCATTTGACAAAATTCAGCATCCTTTTGTGATAAAAATTAGAAGTACGTATCTCAACAATTAAATGCCATATATGAAATTCCATAACTCAAATCATTTTAAACCATGAAAAGTAGAAATCCTTTCCTCTAAGATTAGGAATAAGACAGGATGCCTACTATCACCACTTCTATTCAACATAGTAGTGGAAGTCCCAGCTGTAGCAATTAAGCAAGAGAAAGAAAGAACATCCAAAATGGAAAAGAACCTATATTATTCATAGAGGACTTCATATATGTATATATTTACATCTATTTATATGTTAACTGCTTTGGATTCTACTAAAAATTTTAGAAGTAAATAAATGAATTTGGTAAAGTTGCAGAATAAAATTCAATATATAAAACCAGCGCTATTTCTATACCCTTACAAATATTATCTGAAAAGGAGATAAAACAAGCAATTTGTTTTACATTAGCTACTTCCAAATAAAATTTTTAGGAATAAACTTAACCAAGGAAGTGAAAGACCTGAACACTATAAAATGTTGATGGAAAAACTTGAAAAAGACATTACTGTTGGAAAGATACTCTGTGTTCATGAATTAGAATAATTAGCACTAAAAAATTCAGAATACCCAGATTCAGTGCAACCTCTATCAAAATCTTAGTGTCTTTACCCATAGAAATAGAAAAGAAAAACTCCGAAAATTGATATGGAGCAATTAGTACAGAGAACAAAAGCTGAATGTATCATCACACTATCTGACTATAAATATATTACCAAGTGATAGATATCCCAACAGTATGGTACTGGCAAAGAAACCAACCTGCAGACTAATGGAACAGGATAGAGACCCCAGAATTAAATGCACACTTGTGAAGTCTATTGAATTTTGATAAAGGTGCCAAGAGCACAGAATAGGAGGACATGCTCTTCCATATGTAATGTTGGTATGACTGCATATCCACTTGCAGAAAAATGAAGTCAAACTTTTATCTCACAGTAAATGCAAAAACCATCTCAAAATGTATTAAAGATTTAAATGTAAGAATGGAAACCATATAACTACTGGAAGTTAACATAAGGAAGAAATTTGTGACATTGATTTCTTTTTATTTGACCCTAGAATCATGGCAACAAAAGCAGAAGTAGGTAAATAGATGACATCAAACTGCTGAGCCTCCACAGAGCAATGGACACAACAGAGGAAGGAGGCCACTCAGGATGAGAGGGTCTCAGAGAGATACAGAATTCACACAGATCAATAGTGTGTAAACAAAGAGTTTTGTTAACAAACAACTTGTGGATAACAAATACATAAAATATAGACAGCATCCCTAATCCTCAGAGTATACAAATCAGAAACACAATGCGATATCACATAAGCCCTGTTCAACTGTCTATTTTCGAGAAGACAACATTTCAGTGTATAATAGGTTATGAAGAAGAAGGAACCCTTGCACTGTGTTCATGGTAGCATAAATTACTCCAGCCATTATGGGAAGTAGTGTGGTGTTTCGGGAAAGCTATATATGGAGTTAGCATACGATCCAGTAATTCCTCTTCCTCTTTGATATGTATCAAAGTGTATCAAAGAGATTTCTATGTTTCCACGTTCATTGCAGCATTAAGCGCAATTAGCAAGATACGGAATCAATTTAAGTGTCCATCAGTGGGTGAATGAACAAAGAAAATGTGATATAAATACAATAGGAAATAGTATTTAGGTATAAAAGAAGGATATCTTGTCATATGCCACAACACGGACGAACTTGGGGAACATTTTATTAAGTGCAGCTAAGCAAAGAATATACAATATGATCTCTCTTATGTGTGAAAACTGAAAGTAGTATTCTTGTAGCAGTGAAGAGTAAAATGATAATGATCAGGTCATATGGAAGAGTAAAGAGATGATGGTCAAAGGTTACAAAAGTTCAGTTATATCAGAGGAATAATTTCAAAAGATTCATTGTATTACTTGTGCCTACTGTTGATACCTGTTAATTTTATCTTTGAAAATTGGGGACACAGTAAATTTTAAGTGTTCACTCCCCCCAAAAAAGATCATTATGTATGGTAATTATCTCTATCTGGCTAGTTAACGATGTACACCTATTTTGAAACAACACTTGTACCTGATAACTACAACATTATTTTTAATTGAAAATAAATTTTAAAAACATTTCAAAATTAGATTATATTCTTCAGGGTAATATATCCATAGCTTTTGGTAGTAAAATAGCCTCTATAAAAATTTTAAAAGATTATTTAGAAAAATATATATTTAATTTGTATTTACATATTTTTGTCCCAATCAAGCAGAATATTATAACTAGATTCTTGCTCACTAAAAAATTTAAGGAAGATAAGGGGTTGTTTTAGTTACTTTTCTCTCCTTGTTGGGACAGAATACCCGACACCCAAAGTTAGGGGAAGAAAGGTTTATTTAGCTCACAGTCTGCAGAGGTTTTAGTCTGTAGTCTGCTGGGTCTGAGGCAGGGCAGCATGGCAGATGCAGGGTGGACAGGCATCGCAGACCGGCAGCCGCAGACCGGCAGCCGACTGGCCGCAAAGTAAAGTGAGGAAATGCAAGGAATGTATGCAAATAAGCAATGCAAACAAGCAAGTAGTTAGCTTCTTCCTGTATCTTTTATCTAGGCTACCTGCCCCCAGGGCAGCCTACACTCCCACCCCCAATCTCTGTCTTACATCCTTGATCCCAGCAGAACGATGCCAAACCGATCAGTGGATCAATTTAGTAATCACACACTCTAGATCTAGCTATCTCTTACCACATGAGGCTTTAGGGGGACATCTAGACACAAACCATAACAGGGGTGCTTAGGTAATAGACTGCAAAGATTATCAAATATATGTAACATTTTTATTTAACATCAATTTATATTTCTCTTCAAAAAATATATACTCATTGCCTTTTCATTTCTCTCTTTGTGTTTGAACTTTCAGAGGATTGTTACAGTTTGAGAATGTCAGTTATGTAATTGAGCCATTGGAATATATACCTACGTATATGCATATGCTTTATCAGATAAGAAATAATAACATGGATCACTCCTCACCAGAAAATTACCCTGTGACTCCACCTACAGATCAGTCCTGTAGAATTCATGTGAGACAAGTGAGTAACCCTTTCTGTGAGAGCCTCATTTGCGTTCCTTTTGAGAAACTTACTTACATCCAAATTAGAGATTTGTCTCATTATGGAAACAAACTTTGAACACAAGTTGATTATATAAAAGCCTATGTCATAGAGTTGAGTATCTTTTAAAATATTCTTATTTATATAATATTTAGAACATGCAATATAAAACATATAAATTAAAAAATCATAATTGTGAAAATATTTCCCTGACTGTCAGAATTTTTATGCACCTAAAGATTGTGTTAGTTTTATTGCATATGCATGCTACTGTTACAGAAGTTTTCACATTTGCTGGTTATTACTTGATAAGTACTTCCTGTTGTAATACATATTCGTTGTGAAAAATTATTATTTTGGTAGCAAATTTACAGATAGAAAAGATGGTGGAAAGTTCACTAGAAATTTGTCCATATATTATTATGTAGAGAAAGTGCTGTTCCAGAGTATTTGTTGTAATTATTTTTTTATTTATTAGTATATATTTGCAATACATAATGACTACTTTTGTTGTGAGGATTTGGTACATGTACAGGACACATCTTAGTTTTTTAAGTCTCTTTCTCCTTGTCCCTCCTCCCTACATTTCTTGGTCCCCTTCCCATTTGCAGATCTGTATCCCTTTTTCTTTTCGTTTATCTTTCATTTTGCTCTTTAATTTATACTGTTAGTTTTTCATATTAGAAAAATTATATTGTATTTAAATTTGTGTGTCTAATTTATTTCACTTAACATTAGGGTCATCCATTTTCCTACAAATGACTCAAATTTTTCCTTCTTTATGGCAGAGCAGTACTCCATTGTGTATAAATACCAGATTTTCTTTATTCATTCATCTCTTAATGGGAGATGCAGTAGCATCAGGCGGAGCAGGCCCATGCGTCTCGGTCTCGAGTGAAACATCGTCGAGGAAGCAATCTGGGGAACCCTGTCCCAGGCCAGCTCTGGGGGCCAAAGGCATGTGCAAGCCAGTCATCTAACTTCTGCTCATCTCGGTTCCACCCTTGTAGAGGTTCAGGGACTCACAGCCAAAGCAAAGGAATTCGCACGTGGCAAGGACCAACAGCAAAAGGGGGGGTCACACAAAAACCACCAATGTGCAGGAGCCCTCCAGTCTCCTGCAAAGGCCAAAGCTGTTTGCATCATGGCCTGGTCATCCCCCCATTCGCCCCTACAAAGTCTTCTCCATGGCAGCAACCACTCCAAATGGTGACCAGCTGTCTGTCCTGTGTTCCAGACAAGCACCCTTGGTCACTTTTAAAAACGGAAAGGAGAAGAAAATGTCCCGTAAGAGAGACTTGCCTTCCCTCCTAGCTGGGCTGCTGCCTGCTGGCTGGTGCTTTCTGGATGACTCACTAAGAAATACCATGTTGGATGGATCTCAAAGACAGATTCCAGGTTCTTGTACACAATGAGCAAAGAACTGCAAGTGTACAACCAATGGTAAAAGAAAACTCAGCTGTATTTATTGAAGTTAATGGAAAAATGTGCTCAGGGCAGATCCATCCCAACAGAAGCAAAAAGGTGGCACAACTGGGAAAAGTGATGCTGGGAATGGGAAGAAGTGAAGATAAATCAGGATTCTGGATTTTAAAAGATGTGCACCACCACTATGGAAATCAGTTGGAGATTCCTCAGGGAACTAGGACTAAAGGTTCCATTTGACCCAGCTATTCCACTTCTTGGTATCTCCCCAGAAGAATTAAAAGCATCATACTGCAGCGATATATGCACACCCATGTTTATAGCAGCACAGTTTGTAGTAGCTAAATCTTGCAAACAGCCCAAATAACCATCAACCAATGAATGGATAAAGAAGATGTGGTTTTTTTTTTATACAATGGAGTACTACTCTGCTGTGAAGAATGATAACTTTGAGACATTTCTAGATAAATGGATACACCTTGAGACTGTACTCTTATAAATCAGACACACATGTTTAAATACCGGATTTTTTCTCTGGTGTGAGAAACTAAAAGTGTAAATAAAGACTAAAATGTATTAGATTGGGAAAAGGAAGAAAATGTTCAAATGGGAAGGGGAACAGGAATGGGAAGGGGGAAAGGAATAGAGGGACAAGAGAAATAAGAAATAGAAGGGCTCCTTTTTCTCCACAGCCCCTCCAGCATTTGTTATTGGCTGATTTGTTGAACCCTTCTCCACTGTTGGTGGGAATGTAGACTGGTGCAACCCCTATGGAAATCAGTGTGGAGATTCCTCAGGGAACTAGGACTAAAGGTTCCATTTGACCCAGCTATTCCACTTAATGGTATCCTCCCAAAAGAATTAACAGCCTCATACTGCAGCGATATATGCACACCCATGTTTATAGCAGCACAGTTTGTAATAGCTAAGTCTTGGAAACAACCCAAATGCCCATCAACAGTAGAATGGATAAAGAAAATGTGGGGTTTTTTTATACAAATGGAGTACTACTCTGCCATAAAGAATGATGAGCTTGAGATATTCCTAGGTAAATGGATGCATCTTGAGACCATACTCTTAAGTGAAATAAATCGGACACACATGTTTAAATACCACATAGTTTCTCTGGTGTGAGAAACTGAAAGTGTAAATAAAGACTAAAACGTATTATATTGGGAAAGGGAAGAAAATATCCAAATGGGAAAGGAAACAAGGGAGGGGGAAGGAAGAGGGAACAGAGGGACAAGAGAAATAAGAAATGGAAGGAAAAATGGAAACAAAGCTTTTGTAAATAGTGAGGGAAGAGGGGAAAGGGGAGGGGAATAGGAAAAAAAGAAGCAACAAGATATATTGTGTACAGGTACAAATCTCCTATGATGAATGTTATCACTATGTACATCTAAAATGTACCATTAAAATAAAATAAAAATAAATAAATAAAAGATGTGCACCCTGCCTTAGGTGCCTCTCAGTGCATCTCTCTGCACATGATTGACAGAAATGATCGACAGGGTGGTGAGTCATCTCAGGGGCATCTAGTATGCATGACTCCCAGAATTCACTCTACTTTAATCACATTGCATGACTTGTGGTCCCTACATGTGAACCTTTAATGAAGTTCAAGTGGGGAAAAGGTTGCTGAGCCTCAGGCTACCTTATCTAACACACATGTGCTCTGGCCTGGAGCTTGAGAGAGCACCTGGGTCTTTGTTATTTTTATTTCTGCTTCTCTTAGGCAGTGGAAGCAGGATTAGCCCCAATTCAGATGATGGAGAAGGAGTGGTCTCCCAACCCCAAATGTTCCACCCATATTAGACATAACTACAAATAATGCTTTACTAGCCACCTGGGTATCCCTCAACTCAGTCATATGGGATACTAAAATTAACTATCACAAATCTACCTCTTATCAACTTGACACACACATATATATCCTTAAACCATATTTAGTCTCCAAATAAAGACAGTAATAAGGCCATAGTTCCACCCAACAGCATACAACAATCCCTTCCCCAGAAGAGCAAGTGAAGTCCCTAAGTGATGTTTATTCTTCTCCTGATATCCTGTAACTTAAATTCTATGATGTAAAATTAAAAATACTTAAAGACTGATATAAAGTCAATACATCATGTTTTTCATGATAAAGAATAATAAAAAGAAAATAAAAATATTTGCTCAGTAAATGTAGATATGCCCACAAGCATATTCTAAGCAAAATGGAGAGGAAATATTCTTGACAATTATAGTCTTCATTTCTGTAAGTGGTCACATATTTACAGCTGACATTTATAATCTTGTACTACTCATTCTGTATCACCTTAGCCTTCAGCAAGACTGGGTTAGATTAGACTGGCTCTTTACCTGACGGGGAACCCAAACTTCACCTCTAACAGATCTAGTTCCAGCTGGATTGAGTTGTTGGAGTTTCTCATTGACCTAATGACAGAGCACGGTAATGTTAAGAGGTGCTTTGGTGTCTCCTACATTACAGACATATTCTTAATTCCATTGTGGATTAGCAGTCCAATTTTCCCTGGTAATCTGGATTAATCACCTCATCTGACACTATATATCCCCCTTCTTGGCCTGTTGACTCAGCTGCATAAAAAGCCCAAAGTTGCCAGGTAACATTCTCAGCTTCCAATTCAATTGAATCATTATTGTGTTTCCTGGTGGAAGCCTTCCTCTCTCTGGAACTAAGATCTCTAGGCCAGCAGAGCATAAAGTCACGGGAACAGGGAACAAAAGTCTTGCTAGTAGGTCATTACGGGTAAGGTGAGTAGTTCCACTACTATTTCCACCTCTTGATTGCTGGACTTGTGAATCCAAGACATGGGAGAAAAACTACCATATATTTTACATATACATCCTTCTGAAGACTCTTACCCCAGCCCAATGAGATATTATCACCTAGCTGGGTCTCTGCATCTTGAAAAGGCATCATTTTATCAAGCCAGCTACTGCAGGATGATGGGAAATAGTGTATAGTAAGACCAGTGAATTCCCTAAGCATAAGCTATTGCCCTACTCTTTAGCTCTGGAGTTCTGTGATCAGAATCAATGCTGTGTGAAATACAGTGGTGGTGGTTAAAGTATTCTGTACATTCATGGATGGTAATTTAGGCAGGTATTTCATGCAGAAAAGACACACCCACATTCAGGGTGTCTGTCCCAGTAAAGACAAAACCTTGCGCCTTACATAATGGAAGTGATTAAATGCAATCTACCTGCCAGTGTGCATCTGGCTGATCAACCTGGGGGTACGGGGACACAAGGGGACTCTGTTGCTCCAGATGAGTCTTAGTGAATGCAAGTCCATGTTGTTGAACCCTGATGCCAATCTTAATTCTAAAAGACACAGGCAGAAACACCATAATCCCGAATGTTGAAATCCTGAATGATCAAAATCTTGAATATCTAAAATCTCCAAATCGCAAATCTCTAATCCCAAATTACAACCTCTAAAGATTAAAATCCTGATGTTGAAAGTCTGCAAGTTGAGATCCCCCAAATCACAATTCCACAATTCCCATAGAAAAAAGAGAGGAGTAGAAAGCAGATTTCTGGAGAAGGGATTACTGAATTTTCAGTTGTATGCAGGATCGTGTTAGACAGAAACCTGGTAAAACAAAAACTTTTAGACAGTTTTAATTCATTTTATGCATTGGTGGTAAATTTGACTGCATGGAATTGCACTTACCACAGAACTTTTTGTGTAAGCTTGATGTATACTTGTAAAAACATTGGAACTTCCTCAGTAAATGGATGTCTTATTTTTACATGTGCATTGCTGAAAGATAAACTTTGAGATTTCAGCTCCTTTAGTGACTACAGTACTTATGTAGTAACTCATTTTGGTTTTTTATCAATCTCATCAAAAGACTTAGGTTGAAGCTCAGTGGTGGAGTGCTTGCCTAACATGCATGAGGCCCCAGGTTCAATCTCCAAAATTTAAAAATAAATAAAATCCTGGGTGTAGTGGTGCAGGCCTATAATCCTAGCTATTCATAAGGCTAGAAAAGGAGGGCTGCAAATTCAAGGCCAGCCTAGGGTATTTAGCAAGATTCTGTCTCAAACTAAAAACAAAAAGGACTGGGGTTATAACTCAGTGTGAAGGCCCTGGGTTCAATCCCAAGTACAGTAAATAAATACATGAATGAATGAATGAATGAATGAATAGTAAAAAGCCAGGCACAGTGGCAAATGCTTATAATCCCTTTGGGAATTTAAAATCTGAAGTTACATGCAATGAACTGAGATTGTTTGGCCAATGGAGGAGGTAGGGGCAATAGTAAGACACCTGTTGGAGATGTTGCCTACGCCCTGCTGTCTCTCTTTGTTCTTCTACAGAGCTCAATGAAGTCCTGATGATATATAATATTCATACTTTAGGTCTAACACATTACTCTTTGATTCCTGGCTGGTAGCTCTTAGCTACACCTTAATGAGAGGGTAGTGAGCTGCATATGTAAGTAGTGCTCCTTCCCTTCAGTACATCTGCTCTAAAGGCAGAAAAATGGTTTTAAAAACACTGGTTTCCCATCAAATGGGAAGTCTTTTCCACCCTGCAGAGGGAGGCGGTGAGTTCTTTACGAGCGATCAGAAAGGTACCATGTCTGTGCCTACTTAGCACCTCAACATGTGTAGATGAAAACTTGGTGTTAGGAGTGATACTGAGCTTGATATTTTTACTCTAAGTCTTTGAAGTGTTTTCAGAACACAAAATGGTTGCATTCCACATAAAATTATCATACACTTGGAACTGTATTTTTAAAGCTCATGAATTATCAGCAATTAAGAAAAACCCCTTTAAATATTTGCATAGTTTTGCGTATCATCAAGATGTACATTTAACAAGACAGAAATTCTACATGTTGTTCAACACAACTTTGCTCTTGATTCTGCTGGATTGTGGTGTTAACCCTCATAAGTTTACACGCTGCAGGTACCTAAAGATCACAAGTGTGATGGTTGTGATGGTGAAGCTGATTGTGAAAACTTCCCTTACACATCATACAGATCATTTTACGGTCAACCCTTGGAATCAGTTCACAACTGACAGTGTTTGATGGGTCCAGCCAGAGTGGAGAGGTCCTCAAAGCTGGGCACCCAGGATGCCCAATTTCACTAGACTGTGAACAGACAGACTTTCTCTTGACAAAAACAGATTTGTTTGTGCTCACCACTGAAAACTGCAGATGTAGGAGGTGGATCTAGAAGACAACATTGTTCAATCCCCCGCCTCCTGTCTTTTTAAGTAGAGGACAAATGAACATGATTTTCAAAGATTTTTTAATGTGAATGAACAACAAATAAATCAGCATGAATTACTTATGAATCATCCTCTTATGTCCAAGTCCTTAATGGTCAAAACTTGTTTCCTGTTTTTTTAAAGGGTAACAATTATCTTTTGAGTCTATGAAAATGTTTAACTTGTAACAATTTTATGTCCTACTTTTTTTATTATCTAGAACCTTATGTGGTGGTAATTATGTTCCTAATTCTTAGAACAAGTTGCAAAAGAGAGTTGACAGATGAACAGACTATACGATATTCATACAAAATAGAGTACTACTCTGCTATAAAGGATAAACTTGAGGCATTTATAGGTAAATGGATGTACCTCCAGACCATAATGTTAAAGGAAACAAGTAAGACATGTTTTCTCTTGAGGGAAACCCAAAATATAAATAAAGAGCAACACAGAGGATCCCTAATAGGAAGTAGGGAGATCTTTTTCAGATGGGAAGGGGAACAAGAGATGAAGGCAGGAGGGAAAGAAGGGAAAAGGATTTTAAAAAATAATCAAAGAAAAAAATAGAGCTTTTTCAAACAGGAAGGAGATCAAGAGTTGGGAGGAATGGGAGGGGAAATGGACAAAAAGAATTAAGGGAATTGAGGATTTAGCTCAGTGGTAGAGTGTTGGCCTAGCAAGCTCAAGGCCCTGAGTTGGATCCCTAGCACCAAAAAAAATAAAAAATAAAAAATAAAAATAAAATGTGCTTTGTAAATGTACAAACTCCCCATGATAAATGTAATCATTATGTACTGCAAACATGTTCTAATAAAAAAATACATAAAAAAGTGATTCAGTTTAAAATTGCCTTCCATGTTGGAAAAAGTCTAAAAATGTTTGAGAATTCAATAATATTTAAAGTGAATTTAAAAAAGTGAATGCTATATAAGTCATTTAAAATTTTTTGGTTTTAAGTTCTTAAAACAATTTGCCCGAAAATTTTTTCAGCATTATTTTTTCAAACCTGTAAATTCAGGATTTTAATCTTTTGGAATCTGAACATTTAGAATTATAGCAAGCTACATGTTCCTCAACTTCAGGAAAAGTAACTACAAAGCTGCCAAATCTGTTTCCCTTTAAATGCTATATAAAGTACACTGTCTTTTTAAAATTGTGGAACACAATGGGGTTTTCTTCTTACACAGCAAATGGATTTTTAAATCTCTTACTTACTCTGAACTTTATAAATGCCATAGGTGGTGGATATATGAGTGTGCATAACTTTTTAATAATCTAACATGATCTGGGAATATTAATTTTAGCTAAAAAAGAATTCATGCCATGTTGATACTTTCATTTGCCTTCACTGCTATTGTAATACACCTAAGAAAAGTGTCAAATTATAGAAAAACTACCCTCATGTACTTGGATTTTCAAATACGAAGTTTTGCTAATATGTTCTTATTGCAATGACAGAATTGTTTTTAGTACACATAACAGGCATGCAATTAGTGAACATTTATTTTTAAAATTAAAACTACAATTTAGAAGGTGATAGTTCAAGCTAAGCAGCAGTTCCAAGTGAAATTTATATTTGCATTATAACGAAGTATGAAAGAATGGCAACTGATTCTATCCTAATTTACAAAATCATTTTCAAGAACCTAAGTGGAATATTTGCTTATATAGAAATAACAAACAGAATGGATGACCACTTACCAAGAATGCTATATAAGGGAGTTGTATAGGGTGTTGAGAATCAATAAACCCCTTTTACCTCTAGAACCCTACAGTTCTACAGTTCTCCCAGCCATCCCATTATTAAGAAAAAAAATTAGTCTTTGCCATTAATCCCAGATTATGTCACATAGAAATGGAAATTTTAGCATCTTACTCTTTGTGCTTAAAATACATTTCAACTGGGGTTGGGGATTTAGCTCAGTGGTAGAGCCCTTGCCCAGCAAGCACAAGGCCATCAGTTTGATCCCCAGCACCCTCTCACAAATAATACATTTCGACTTTCAGAATATGCTGCAATTCGTGGCTGTCTTCTCCCCATTTGCTCCAGACTGAGACTCTGTCCCCACTTGTTTCAGACTGAGTTTCATCCTGCTTAACGATGACCTATTTTAGCCTGTATGCTCTACCTTCTTGGCAATGTTACTGACAGATAAAATAAATTTTAAAATATCCAACTAATGTTATATCTCAAATTCAGAAATAAGCACCTACACCTCAAATTCTCCTGTTAAACTACAGTAAACTTACTTAACTTGTTTAAATGCAAGCAGTTGGTACGCACACTGCTTGTTCAGTTCGCTCCAACAGGGGGTTTGCTTGTCATGAAAACAAAGTAGCTTCAGATTAAATAATAATGTTAAAATGCTATAGAATTATGATTGCCTTTACAGTCTAGCCTGGATTCTTGGTTCTGGACACACATACAGAGAGACTGCTTTTGTATAGAAGACAATTTAGGCTGAAGATACATACTTTCTAAGATATTTACCCACATATTTTCCTGGGATTGCTAGAGAGAAGAAACGTAAAACAACTTCAAGACTTTGAAGCTTCTAAAAGCAACTGAATTTCAAGAGCAACCAGTAAAATTGCTCTCATTCATTACAGTTCATTCTAAACAATGTTATGAGACTATGTAAATCATCTAATCTTTATTTTCTACTTTTGAGATACTAAAGTATCAAATCTCTATGAATCAAAGCGCTACCTACTCGCAGCATGGCAGTGAACTGCAATAAAAACAAGGTCTACAAAAGACACTTTTGAACATAATTGTTTTACACCTTTAATACTGTCTTAAAAGGTCTATTACTCTTCAAGTAGCTCAGTGTAGTTCAAAATAGAAAAGTAATAATTTTACTTGAAACAGTTATTCTAAACCTAAATAGATAATTCCTATAAGCAATATTTTACTCAGAACATATTTTCATTTCAAATATATGCAAAATTTCTCACAAAGTCGGAACACAGCACACATTCTGAACAGAAACCGCAGGGTTTAAATCTCAACATTCAGTAAAACAAACACTATGTATTAGGTTACTTTTGAATATAAGTCATTTAGGTAAATGAGATATAATTTCTAACTTGTGTTAAAAGTGGAAAAATAATTTTTTATGTGAAGTCTTAACCAAAATCAACCAGTCGAATACAAAATTACCATATTATGATACAAACCAAACTCCATTCACAATACATTTATTAGAGATATGAATGCAGATATAACTACAATTGAGAAACTGAGGCTCCTTCAGCTAGAGGGGTAATGAGAGAGAAAAACTTATCATGGATCAGGTCCCAATTTTCACTTCAACGATGATAATGCTTACTTTGTTTATTGAAGAAAGTTTCTTTCACTAAGGATATACATTTAATCCTGGGGAAAATGTAGAGGCTTATGTTTTAAAAATCCACTTCTGTACAGTTATCTGTTGATAAGATATGAATGAATCTTCATTTTCCTTTCTGAAGATAGCCAAATCTTTCATCAAATACCAACATATTAATTTATCCTTGACAAGTGATCCTCAGAAAGACAAATGAACCTTCTAACTTTACAAATATGAAAGTGTGCACATATCCATATTGAGAAGCTATGTCTTTTCATCTGACCCATACTTCTGATTTTAAATGCAACTAAGTTCTCTCAATAAAGAGTATTAATTTTATAACAGATCATCTTTACTGCACTGTTCTCATTCCTCTTTTATTTTTATATTATTCTATAACTACGCAAACAAAAATCTCCAGTCTTGAAACCAACTTACACTGGCAATCTGAGGCTTATTGTGACAACTTTTAAAATATTTTGTTAAAATGTAAAAACTCTTGAAGTTACAAACAAAAAATTACAATTTTACAGTATATAGCTAATTTATTTTTTAAAAAAATATTCTTAATCGTTTTTATGTAAAGTAATCAAGTGTTATTTTTCAAATGAAACTCCTGTAGAGGCTAAAAGAGGATAATTGCCCCACTAAAAATCAATGGACATTTTACTTTTTTATGCTGGTACTTCAACAATTTCAAAGAAGTCATTTGGTAGAATCACATAACCTCTCTCTGATAGGTCATCTTTCTCCTTCTGGAAATGTACAACCTCTTTTAATTTTTCAAGCTGCCGCTCTTGTCTTCTGCATCGCTGCTGGGCAGTCTTGAGCTTCTTCCTAAGCTTTTCAACTTGCTGTTCAAGCTGATGAATCCTTTTCCTCTGGTGCATTGTGTCCTCCACAGTGTAGTTGTGGTCACAGAAAACCGAGAGATTATCAGGGGTCTGAAGAGGAGGCATTAGTAATCCGATAGCAGCATCAACCTGGGAAATGGGGGGTGTCAACGGAGGTGGGAGGAGCTGTTCCTGTGGCTCCAGAAGATCTTCTTTCTAAAACAATAATACAGAGCATGTATGAATTTATTAACTAAATATAACAGCTTAAAAGCATCCTGTAGAATACCAGACGTATTAGAAACATTCCAAAATAAGAAAATAGTTTGTCTTTTCTATTTGAAGGTAAAGTGAGATGCAATCAGGAGACTAAATAATTTTATTTAATTAACTACTAAATACTTAAAATGGAGAAAAAATAATTTGAAATTAAACTGTCTATGAGCAAAGAAAAAGCAATATATAGAAGGAGGAATAGGGAACGTTTTTTCTATGCAAAATACAAAAATAGATTTGAGTTTCTACTGATCGAGGATGTTTAATAAACTACACTTTGTGTTTTAAAAATGTGCATCACTGTTGCTGGGCACAGTGGCACATGCCTATAATCCCTGCTACTTCGGCCACTGAGGCAGGAGGATCACAAGTTTGAGGCTAGTTTGGGCAATGTAGGAAGACCCTGTCTAAATAAATAAATAAATGAACAAGTAGCTATAGCCAGGGGTAGAACCCAGTAGTAAATCAGCTTAGTCCCCAGTACCAGAAAAAAATACATATAGGTATCACAGTTAAAAGTGGTTATTCACAAGTGATGGGTTCCAGGTGCTCTTGTTTTCTTACCCTTTCCATGAGTTTTCCAAATTTTCTACAATGAACACATTAATTTTACAAAGAGAAAACAATATTTACAAACATTACCTTGTCATGCGGCTCAGTACAAAGAAATATGGTGGGTACAGCGTTCTCCTTCAGTAACTTGTTGTTGCATTCCCTCTTAAAGCAGTCAGGAGTAAAGTGCTCTGAACAAATGCTGCTGTACTTGGTGGGCTTGAAGTTTTTTCTTCTGACAGCGGCTTCCCATTGTTTACAAAGACTGGGTCGAGTAAGAGGAAACCTGAGAAAATATAATACAATTCTCTGACATTGCTAAAATTAAAGCACCCAAACTTTCCTGTCAACTAAAGAACTATCATACATTGATGTCTGCATACTATGGAATACTAAAGACCACCTCCAGTTATCTATCTCTTTGGTTAATGTTTAACTTTTTACATTAAGGACACTAAAAGGCCAAAATAAAATATATACTGTAGGACAAAACTGTATTCATATTTTTTACCAGTAATTTTCTGTGTGCTGTACAGAAAAACAAATGTGGCACATACACACTTATGGTCTCAGGAAAAGAGACTTCTAGTTTTTTTTTTACTTAGAATCACTTTGATAAATGTAAACGGGCTAAATTTGAATGAACGGGGCCACCCCTTTTGGGACCCCTCCTGGAAATCCAAGAGCTATTCTTCTTCTCCTTATTTCCAATAAAGCTCCTCTTTTGGTTTGCGATTCCCTGGTGTTTGCAGAACCACAAGCCCAGTACACACACTATCATTTGGGGGCACGTCTAGGACATGAGATTATTGGGAGGTAATCCCCAAATGGGGAGTTTTTACTACCCTTTTCTTTTTGCAACATGTTCTTGTTAACTGTGATTCCATTCAGGAGATAGATTTGTACTCTTTTTTACAAGAATGCCCTATATAGCCTTACGTCTCTACTGTCATTTTCCTGGTGGCAGAGTAGATTGGGGAACAATGTGCCTCACATGAAAACACAGGATTTCGCTGGCCATGGAAAGGCAACAAGCACTACAAGAGCTCTAAAGTCTGGAAGGACAGGCTTCCCCAGGGCGGCCTGGCCTGGCCCCCTTCCCAAACTCGTGGAAGGGAATGTCCAGGCTGTCTCAGCTTCCTTTCCAGTTTCATCTTGCACGGGTGAGGGGGTAATTTTAGTTCTTGAAGTTTCCATTCTAGGTCTTTCAAGACTGAGAATGATGACTCTTGGGCAAATTGTTTCATTTCAACTTTCATTGTTTCAACTCATCACAAGCACCTGAGGAATAAAACCTCTTTCACTGTTAAAAACTCTTAACTCTAACTGCTTCCTGCCACTTTTTTTTTTTCTTTTCTTTCTTTTGGAGGCATGTTTCTACTAATGACCAAAGAGAGATACACCTTGAAAAGGTTTAAATCTCAATTTGTCTCTTCCCTTCTCTTGGGGTAGGGCTGAAAACTAGGAAATATCTTCAGTCTGCCCACCCCTCCAAGAATACAACATCCCCAGTCAGGGTGGACTGCTAGGTTTTTCAGGTAGGCTCACCCCAGCATAGGTGATTATGTGAACAGATCTGACAATAGCCTTTTAGAGATTTGCACAGGAGGATGGCAGCTTCAGTCAGAATGGACATTAAAGGAGCCAGGACCTGTCTCTCTTACCATGATTCCTCTCTGGAACATGTTGCCAGGCTGACAAATGCTAAACGAGGCTGGAAGTTCCACTGCAGTTATGCAGCATAAGCCAAATAACCAGGAGGAAGTGCACCTGTCTGAGTCAGTAAGAGCAGTATTTTGGCCCTGCCACTTCCTTTGGGCACCTTCAGCAGCTGCTACTAGCCCTGGAGAGGTCAGAGCAGAGCTGGGGAAAGCCCCACACTACTGGCTGAAACAGGCAGGTGAAAAGGATGGCTTTCTCTGCTTGGTTTTCAGAGTGAGAAAAGCTAACTTTGCAGTCACCCACATGCCTTTGTATTGTACACTCACTCACTGGAACTCATTAGATCAGTTTTGTAAGAGAAGGAAAGGGTCAGAAGTGCCCCGTGTCCAGGTATGTTTTTGTGTAAGGGACAATCTCAAGCTGCTCCAGCAAGGCAGGCTAGAGCCCAGGTCCCTTGTGAGCCACAAGGCCCCGCTGAGATTCAGGCAGCTCTGCCAGAGCCTTCTAGTCCACCCCTGGAACCCGAGCAGCCGCCCAGCCGGAAGGAGCCTTCACACGGGGACTTGACCCTCTCCAGGGTTTGGGTTAATATGTAGGTTTCTGCATGTTCACTTTCAGATATAATCCTCCAAAAGCTCTACTGAAGTTGGCTTAGAAAAGGTTGGACACCCGTGCTATCTGCTCAAATGCTTGTGGTTCACAGAGCTTAATAGTAGAGTAATTTAAATCAATAGGTAAAAGTAAAGATATTTTAAAGTTGGTGACATGTTCTTCCATCCAGGTTGTTAGATAACCAAGATAATATAAAAAATTAGTTTTATAAGTGAAAAAATTAGTTTTATAAGTGCCTATTATTGTCTGTGTACAATAACTTAAAAGTTCTTTCTTGGTCAAAAATAATATATAAATATCATAAAGGGTTAAATGTTATGATGAGTCATCTAAAGTAATTGTTAAGATAACTAAGTGGGGACCTCTTGGACAGAACTCCCTTCTGTGGCTGAAAAAGCAGCTGCCTGGACCAAATCTGTTCAGTTTTCTCCACTGCTGGGTGAGTCTAATGGTGTGACACCCCAATAATTATTAAATAAATTATTACAAGATACTTAAGTTGGTCAAAATTAAAATGCTAGGCTTTGTACATCTAAAATAATCAGGTTTTCTTAATTAAGAGATGCTCTTGGTTAAATTTACAAAGCTCGGTTAAAAGGCAAAGGTTCCATATTCTACTAAGGTGGTTTCTCAATGTTTTCCATGTTAGGCTTTTGGTTAATTAAACTGAGCTTTAAGAGTTAAAAATTATTTAAGTGTTGGCTTGTAAAATGTTTTCAATAATCAATTTACAATTGGTTAAAAGAACAATTATCTTAGTTTGTAACACAACCTATACATCTGAGACTAGAGATACATCTAAAAACAAGATATGCTGTGTGTCTGAGCTTTACAGTTTACAAAATTAAAACTACACAAGGTTAATCTTTTATACAATATACATCAAGATCTTAGACATAAAAAAGATGAAAATTTGACTTCTCTTTAATTTTGATCCTGTCATTTAAAACTTGATCTTCTATTGTCTTTGATTAAACAAACACTTTGTGGTTATATAAATATTACACTTATATATTGGATAGTAAGTCTATTCGTGGTCGTAAAAACCATTTCCTAAATTTACAAGAGCTCTAAAGATGTCCTTTAATTCTTGTCAGTGCAGTTACACATCATAAAACCTATTAAAAGAATTTAAATTTTGCCTTAAGAATAAAAAGTAAATATGTACAAAGATTTTTTTCTATAGCTATGACACTAATTATTGCTAACCTCATGGTATACGAAAAGTATTGATGTTTCCCAGTTTCCTCAAACATGCAAAACTTAAAAAACATCATATCGTGACTTCCAAGATAAAGTTACTTATGGTGGTAAACTTTTTCAGGCTCAAATATTTGGCTTTCCCTTATTTGTTTTCCAGTTACTTGTGCTGAAATGTGCATGCCAATCCACTGTGAGATAGCCAGATGACAAAGATGTTTTCAGGCTTTGTCTATGTGACTGTTATGTAAAATAATACGTAGAAGTACCTAAACACTGTGCAGTCCAGACAACGTTACTCTAATGATTAGAGATTAGACATTAATAACATGTAAAGTACAGCCCAAAACATGTACATTCTACTTAAATGTCACTTTGGTAACAAAGGATGGTTAAAAGATAGCAAATTTAAGTAAAAGTTTCATGTCACAGTATTTCATGATTAGATAAAAGTAACTGACTAAAAAGTTATTTTATACTAAAATGGGGATCTAAATGTGTTTCAAAGATAACAACAAAACCTAATGGTTCTAATATAATAATGTCATCATGATTGTCATGCTAAAATGCTATGTTGCCCTTGACCCTAAATCTTCTCTATAAAACTTTTTAATTGTTGTCTGCTAACATTCTACACAAATTCAACGTTTAAGATGACCATGACTGATTAAAAAAAAAATAACAGTTCCCTGATCATTCTTTATATTTCAAGGTGCTTGATATCTAGATAAACAGTTAAACCTACTGCTCCTACTACAATACTGGTATAACTTATCTCCTGGGTGTTCAACAACTGAGGTTTGGAGACCAAAGCTAAAAAAGGATAACTGGGCTAACAGGACAGCCAATACTTTGGCCCTCCAGGGAGGGTCACTAAAGAGAAAAAAAAAATGTCTCCCCTGCATCCACAGGAAGCCACATAGTCAAGCAAGACCGTGGCCCATCCTGGCAGATGGCACTGACAGAGGAGCTGAGGGGCTCTGTACATGGTTCCAAAGAGCCTTAACTGACCTCGATATATATATAGTAAGAGGTTAATTTTGATTAAAGGTCTCACTTTAACTTGGTCTTAACACATAGCAGAAAAGCATAACCAAAAACTAATAGTAATATAGGCTGCATATAGAAAGGGGGCTACACCTGTAGTTGACCACTATTACAGTTCAATGAGGCTAGAAAGTCATAATAACAGCTACAGAACCTCAACGAGAGTGTTTAAACTCCTTAGCTAAAACTGTCTTTCAAAACCACAGAGCTCTCTATCTTCTTACAGTTAAATCTAGAGGAACTTGTGCACTAATAAAGCAAGCTTGTTTTTAGATAAACAGTTCACATCAGGTGAACAAAGATCTTAAGACAATAAAATAAATGTCAGACTTATAGATAACCTCCATAAATAGGCAGGTCTAAGACCCAGCTGGTTACAATCCCTATTCCAGTTCCTTAAAAACAGTGTCTAACCTTAGCTCCTTCCTCAATTTGTCTTTTCATTCTGGTTCTTATGCTTGGGCCGTGCATTCTTAATCTCTTGATAAAATTTGTTTCTTCCCACCTAGAGGCTGTCAAACTCCAAATGGAGCCAACAATGAATGCTCTGGACTCCTTTTACCAGGGTCAACTAGACTGGTCCTCTAAAGAGAGTTCCTGCTAAACTCCAACATGACTTCTAGCCAAGGCCTTGAGATTAGCTTTCTGGAAAAAGTCTGATTGCTATCTCCCCTACACTGACCACTTTCAGCAGGAAGGAGCTAGATTCGGTCTTTACCCATTCTCCCTTAATGGCAGTTAGGGATACTTCTTCATATGGGGAGGGAATGTAGAAAATAGTTTATTTGGTTAGCTTATGAGTAAGGTAGCTAGCTAGCGGATGGGCCTGACATAGAGTGGAGTGACCAGCTATACTGCTAAAAATTAAGAATAGTGAAGTAGGACTTTTGACAAAGAATGCTCTGACAGCATGGAATGCAGCCCACTCCCTAATAAAGGGAGATGCAGCCACTCTCTACTAAATTACTAAATTTTGAGGAAATTATAATGGAAATTAACCAGTTCCTTCTGAGATCCCAGTTTCCTGTAAACCCTAGAAGTAGAGAAACTGGGTTAAAAGCTGACTCCCAATTGGTCATTTTAGATCCACAGAGCCACCTGTGATAGGTGACCACTAAACAACTGAGCAATTCCTATGCGGTTAATCTATAATTAGCTCTCGATCAGGGGGCCATGCAGCCACACTATTTGGGAATCCTTCTGGAAATCTAGGAGCTATTCTTCTTATTTATAATAAAAACTCTCCGAACCTCAAAAAAACTCAATTAATGAAATTATAGGTAACAATGATAAATAAAGGAAATCATTTATTTGCTCTCTTTAAGTGGGTCATGTCCATTAGGGCCAGGCAAAGAGAAGTAGTTAAGAGTTTAAATTTATTATCATTCTACTTTCCCAGGCCAAAGACTTGGTGGTAAATTGGAGGCATTAGAAAACCACCAGAAAAGGATGTTTCAAATGTATTCTCCAGTTTCTCTTTCATGTAAGGTATGCTAGAACTTGACTCTGCTATCATCATGAAAAATCTAGCCAATTCTTTTTTCTTTTGCGGGGGTGGTGGTGGTGCTGGGGATCGAATTCAGGGCCTAGCACTTCCTGGGCAAGTGCTCTACCGTTGAGCTAAATCCCCAACCCCTCTAGCCAATTATTTACAACAGCCCCTTTTCTTTGTACAGAAAGGTGTCTCTACTGCCACTCTTTGGAAGCTGAGAGAAGAGACACTCCTAGAAACTCTTTGCTGGAAATGGCCTTCAGAAGTGCAAACTAAGGTAGCACTCTGGTAAAATTCAGTATCTAGGGGGCCTCTGGGCCCAAGGACTACAAATTCTCCTTTGTTCCTGAGGTTCTGTTAAGATCTTTCCATCTACTTGCTCTAAAACTGTTCTTTTAGGTAAAGGATAACATGGAGGTTGGCCCTTCTTTTGATTCAGTCGGCTTTTAACATTCAGCTGAAACACAGAATCCTATATGTTTGTATCAATCTTAACTATTTTCCATATTTTTAGATTCCTCTGCCATGCAGTTAGAAATGGGTTGGGAGTGTGAATGCATGTTCCTACAACCATTTCCCAACGTATTTAACTTTGAAAGTACCTCAATTTTCAGAAATTCCAGTAAACCAAGAGCTAACATTAGGATATAGTGAACCCAAACCCCTTCTCCAAGGGGAAGCACCAACACTCAAGATACCTCTCTATGCTCCATGCACTTTTTTTTCTGTAGGACTGCCTCACATTACATCAAACGTACAAAAACACATCTACAACCCCTAACAGTTCTCTACCAAAATCACTGAAAGAATATTTTAAGTTTTTCTTTTGTAATTATTTCTCTATGAATAACCTGTACAATTTACTACTGGATCTGACTTAGCTATCATTCGCATATAGTCAAATAATTCTTGCAAAGAGAACCTAATGTAAACCTAGTAAAATCTGTAAAAACAGGAACTGGCTAAATGAAAATGTCACATCTTGCAGGCCATTTATCATTAAGTAATTTCAATTTGTAGTTTGCTTTTCCTTTTTCCAAGAGTCTTTTTCACCCTAGAACACTTAACCTGTAGTAGCTACTGGATAAAACAGGGACAAGTTCGTAACAGCTAACATCGACCTTCATAATACCCGATTATGATTCCTGTTAATACTATTCACATTATCAGTGTTACGTCCTGAGACACATTCATCTTAGCGATACCAGAAACTTCCTCTAAAACCTAAAGATTCTTGAAGATTGGTTCTAGAAATTGGGTTCAAAAATCCGTCCTTAATTCTTATAATGCACGCCTCCCACCCACAGCAAGAACGAAAACGGCGTCTTCCACCTGTTTATAATCTTTGTTTCTATTTCAAGTTGACCCGCAAGGAGTCACTAGGAAATCCAGAGGCTCGAGAGACTCCCTAAGCAACCCCACGACCCGCGGGCCGGAGGCCCGGAGGAAACCTGGCGCAGGGACCGCCCAACAGGAGACCGGTACCGGGGACGCGGCCAGAACCGCGCGGCGCGTCTCCCTCCACCCAGGGAAACGCCCGGCGCGCAGCCGCACTCCCCACGGACGAGCGTGGGCACGCCCACAGCGCCAGCCCGCCCTGCCCCTCGCGTCAGCTGCTGCGCGGACACGCGCCTGGCTCCGCCCGGCCCCGCCGGCCGCGCGCTCTCAGCCCTAGCGGAGGCCGCCGTGCGCGCCGCCAGTTTTACTCACTTGTGGAAAGAAACAGGCTTATCCTTATCATATCGGTTCTTGCAGCCGTAGGCAGAACACGACTGCACCATCCTTGTGGGTTTCAGTCACCTCACTTCTGCAGCCCCAGCAGGCAGGTAAAGGGGCTTTCAGTGTCGCTGCGCTCGACTTTGGGACTCTTGCTTCTTCTGTAGCTTTCCGTGAACTGTTACAGGAACGATAGCCACACTCCGGAGTGACTACTTTGCTCGTTTTGTTGTTTGCATTAGCGGAAGAACCACAGCCATCACCCGTCTCCCATCTCTAAGATGGCGGAGGCAGCTTCAACTTCACCTCTCGCGATGAGCTCTTCACCGTCTCGGATTAGCCCGGAGGTCAGAGGTAACGTTTCCTGGGACGCACACCATTGGCCGAGGCCAGTCGTGTCCCGCGACGTGCCTAGCGTCCCAGAAATGGGCGGGGCTTCCGGGTTTGGGCCGCAAGAAAAGGCGTATCCGCACGAAGAGGCAAGTTTGGAGGCCGGGGTTCCGGGGCGGGACTTCCGCCGCCCCAGTGCTTTCGCGGGGCGGGTTTGTCTTCAGTTGTCCTGATGCCTGTTAGTGTGGTAAACAAACACGGACTGTTGAGTCTGATGCCTTAAAGGAAACAGATGTACAGCTAAAGTTGTTGTCTTTGACTTTATCTATTTCTTTAAAACGGCGGCCGCAGATTATGTATGATTTGCAAAACTTTGTGGACCCCTTTCTGAGCGCGCTAATCCTCATCTGTCTCTTCAGGTAGCCCCTTGGGGCGAGGATTATAGCAGAGAAGGAAGTCACGTGCTGCCGAGGCAGAAGCGCTCCTGAAGGCTGTTCATGGAAGGAGAATTGCAGGCGATTTTCTCTTCAGTGAAACTTCCGGTGTCGAACCTGCCTCCTTGGCCCTCTTATGTAGATCCGAGCCTGGAGAGTGGACTGTTGAATAATTCCATGGCCTTTATACTTCACTGTTTCTGCCTCCTTAAGGGGAATATGTTCTATAGGTAACATAGAATGGGGGGGCAACATAGCCCCCTCCCTATGTTGATGTCTCCTCCAAAGCTTTAACTTTTGCCCTTCTCTAAGTACCCCCTTGAACTCAAACAAGCACCATGATTTCTTAAACCTTTACTTCCCACATAAATACATTCTGACTTACAAATTTTCATCTGGAACATCTGCCTAGACCAGAAACCTTGGAACCTTGTAGGATTTTTTTCCTCACCCTTAAAACCCCTTTATGGCTAGGTTACTTTTATAGAATAAATTTTTTTTTTATTAACTATCCCTTTCATTAATATTCTTATCAGGACCTAATGATTAGCTGGGGAATAAATAGAAGATGAGGTTAGAGAGGAAGCACGGGGACTGGAGCATGTAAGGCTTTGAATTTTACTCTGACTAAATTGGAGAATACGCTTTTTGTGTATATGCTGCTGGAGATTGAACTCAGGGGCCTTGTGCATGCTAAACAGTCACTCTATCCTTGAGCTACATCCCCAGATAGGTTTTGAGACAGGTAGCACAAGTTTGAAAATGATCATTGTCAGCAGGGTGTGGTGATGCACACCTGTAATCCTAGCATTCAGGAAATTGAGGCAGGAGGATTGCTTCAGGTTCAAGGCCAGTCTGGATACATAGTGAGACTCTGTCTCAAAACGCTGAAAAAAAAATTCTTATGTTTCCTGTAGATAGCCTGGGACAGTTCAAGGCCTGGTATCTGTGGTGGTAACAGTGAGGGAGTAAGAAGTGATCTTTCCTCACCTCGTGTTGGTTTTCCTTTTATTTATAAAGCCACTACCATGGTGATAGGCATATACTATATCTGGGTGTAGATTAAACAGTTAATTTTGTATAAACCTGAGTTCTTTGTCTCCCAAAATTGAAGAACAAATTTGAGGACTACAGGAGAAATTTAGGGTGTTTATTAGAAATGACCAAAAAAGCTCTTGGATTGCCACCAAGAGGGCAAAGAAGTCCAACATGCTTTGTCTTATATAGACCTTTGACCTTACATAGGCTGGTGTGGGAGGGCTTGTTTCAAAGGTAATGAGTTAGGGGCTGGGGATTTAGCTCAGTGATTAGAGTGCTTGCCTTGCAAGCACAAGGGCCTGAGTTCAATCCCCGGCACCACAAAAAAAAAAAAAAAAAAAAAAAAAAAAAAAAAAAAAACCCTAAAGGTAATGAGTTAAAAGAGTTCAAAAAGAAACTGGTTGTCTTGTAATATCTGGAGGTAGAGAAGAGCTGTTAACTTAGCATACTCCCTCTAGTAAATTTCTTTCCTGGGAGGAAATGTCTTTTCTCTATTCTTAACCTTTTATCTTTTGTTCTTGGGTTTTCTTTTACAATCTAAACTTGTCTGCTTGATTAACCCCAGCTGCTTGAATTAGCTCTTTTATCTGATCCTCTAGTTAGGCTGCTCTAACTGCCTACCCATAATAACTAAACTACATTAGGAAGACTAACATTTTCCATCTTCATAGAGCTTATAGTCTAGTGAGGGGAAAAGAGACTGAAAAAAAAAATGGAAGTAGAATAACACTGTATTAAGGTGCCTAACTACATCCAAAATGTTGTCAGGGTATGTGGATAGGGGAATAAGTGTCACTACCTACTTTAATGTGAGGAGTGAACTGAGACAGGAGAGAAGAAATAAAATAGAAGAGGACAAGGAAACTGAATTTTTTTGTCTCTAAATATTTTAAAAGTTTTGGTTAGATCCTTCCTCAGCTCTTTACATGGGCATGTTAATCACTTAAGGAGTATCTACTCTACCAGTTTGTTAGCCCTAAATTTACTTAGCCTGTCTCATTCCCTTACAAGACAGGACACCAAAATAAAGAGTACCTAGAGTAATTTCCAACATTTGTAAGGCACAGCTCTCACAGCATCCATTTTTCAGACCCCCTGGAACAAACCGTGCCTACACTATCCAGCTATTTTTTAATCTGTGATCACCTTGGGTTCCAGGAAAAGCACAGCCTTGCAGATCACCCATGATGCCACATACCCCAAAAGGGTACCACCCTCTAAAGCAAGAACAGTCATCTCATGGAACTAACTGTCCTTCAAGCCATAACGATCCCTCCAGAGCTACAAAGCTAGAAGTGAGATAATGACTGACCAAACCCAGGACCTCCTTAGCAAATTCATAGTGGCTGACCTTGGTCCTTTGTGAGGTGCCAGTCTGAACTTCATCTGAGTGAGTCCCCTCCAATTGCTCAAGCTAGAGTTCTTGCTCTGTTCACCTAACTCCGCCTAATAAACCTGGCTATACCTCATATTAACATGTCCTGAAATTCTTTTCTGTGACAAGAGTTCACAAACCTACTCCATGGGGCAATAGAACCTTTAACCTGAGAATCAGAGGATGAAGTCAGTAAAAGAATAAAAGGGAGCAGGCTGTAGGGAGCATTCCTGGCACAGGGAGTGTTTGCTAGGGGCCTGACTTGTGTCTGACAGTACCAGCTGTCAAGAGTTCTGTTTACTAGGAACTGAATAGGGATAGAGCGTAGAGAGGAGTGGGGAGGAGTTGACGTGAACATTCCATTGTTTGTTTAGATAATAGGTACAGTGGGAAGTAACTGAACCATTTTAGGCAGGGAGACACATAACCTAATACTGTACTTTTTTTTTTTTTCTTTTTGAGGTGCTGGGGACTGAATCAAGGGCTTCATACTTGCTAGGCAACTAGCCTGCCACTTTACTACATCCCCAACCTCTAATATAAACATTTTTAAAAGGTCATTCTGCCTATTGTGAGATGACTTAAAGAGAAACAGAAGTGCAACTGAGCAGTTCAATTAAGAGGCTGTTGCAAGAGATGGTAGTAGCTTGGACCAATGTGGTAACAGAAGGAGTGGTGGGATTTTCAATATATTTAAGTGGTAGAAATGCTAGGGTTTGCTGTTCAATGGTTATGAGTTTGTAACACGGGAATCCAGCTATTAAGAGTGACTTCAAATTGAATTTCTAGCTTGAATGTCTGGCTGAGCATTTAGATGAATGTTGATGCAAAGGCCATTATTTGAGCTACAAATGACCCCCAAAAAGCTACTTCCTTCAACAAAATAAAGGATTTGGAAGGGGAAGAGTGACTTAGGAAAGTGGGTAAATGTGTGGTCATTAGGACTGGGGCATTCCAAAGGGAAAGTATAAAAGTTCTAGAAGTTGAGAATGCAAGCTCCTGAAAGAAGCTGTAAGACCATCAGCCAGTGTGGAGTGCCGATTTTTGTAATTATCAACCTAGAGTAAAACCAGCCAATTCAGTTGTTCTATGGTTGGATTTCCCTCAGCTAAATTCTACACCCCTAACCTCTTTTTATTTTTTATCTTGAGACAGTCCTGGTAAGTTGCCCATGCTGTGCTCAAACTTGTGATCCTCTTGCCTCAGCCTCCCAGAGTACTGGGATTACAGGCATGCTCACCATGCCTGGCTCTGTTGTATTTTTGATACAGCATTCATGTTCTCGGGACCACCTGCAGGAGAAACCTATGACATTAAATGAGAATTCTTAATTTGGGATCCATAAATCCACAGGTGTTTGAATCCCCTGAGAATAAATGCAAAATGATCCATGTATATTGTAGGGATCCACCTCTACATAACTATAGCCATTTTGGTTTTAATTGCCATTTTGCCCACCAGGTGAAAGACAGCATTCTGTATTGGTTGCTGGTGCTTGGACTGTTTCTTACCCACATTTGATATGTTAATAGTTTTTGAGAAAGCCTAGGTACATTTCCCTTTGCTAATGACCAACTTTGTGTAGTTTAACATAAACCCTCCTCCTCCTACCTTGGGGTGTGGGAATCCTATTCTTGCTGCTACCCAAATTATACCTCTTTGCTAGGCCCCTAACGAAGTGCACTTTGTGCAATCCTACATCTGTCTGCTTCTTTCTTTGATCTTTTGGCATCTTTCACCTGTGGCATGCAGTTCTCAAACATCAAGTTTTCCCAAAACATTTTTTTTCTGGTGAGCTATCCATAGCTTTCATATGATTTTCAAACATAAAACACCCTAAAAGCTAGTTTAAAGAATGTTACAGCTCTAATATTCTAGGATTGGTGAAAGATTAGGGTCACGGGTAGATACAAACAAACTAGCTTTTTCTCTAAGACTTATTAGAAATGTCACAGTGAAACCCATTAATGTGTATGATTTTGATGTGACTATTAGGTTTTTAAAGTTTTCTTTATGCTTTTTAAGCGAAAACCTAAACTGGTAGATCCTGTGACTTTAAAACATCTTTAGACCTTAACCCTCCCCTCCATCCCATAGTACGTTCCCTCAAGAGGACTACCATCTGAGAATCCAACCTGCACTAGGGAGAACTTTCTCAGAATACGCTTGCTGTCTTCTAATGGGGCATTCACTCCTCGTGTGTGATATGAGGACAAATCAGAAGATGCAGACAGATAAGGGTGACATTGGCTGACAACATTACACACTAGCTTATAGTCAAGGATACTTAAATATCAACGCCACAAAGATGGTCTTGTTCTGACAACAAATGCTCAAGCATTTCTACGTGATAGTTTTGTCTCCAAAGTTTATTGGCCTCTTCTTGGGAGATTCTTAAGACTTAGGCTCTAAAATCCTCAAGTACCTCTTGCTTCTCCAACCCAGTTCCAGGTTTATGAACTGCTGTTTAGCAAAACAAGAAGGGTCTACAGTACACTCTGTTTCAAAGGGCTAGCTGGGTGTGGTGGTACACACTTGTAATTCCAGCACTCTCGAGGCTCAGGCAAGATTGCAAGGTCGAGCCCAGCCGGGGCAATTTAGTAGGATCCTTTCTGAAAAATAACAGAAAATTTGAAAAGTGCTACATGTAACTCATTGCAAAGGCCCTGCGTTCAGTCCCCGTACTAAAGAAAACAGAACCAACAGCTTAGGGGAATACGGGTGGGGGTATTGTAGCAGACATGACAGCACAGATTCAGAAAATTTCATTTTTAAATATACTCTTTAAATATACAATCAAATGGTAGTAGGAAATCAGTGTATAGAGAAATCTAGCATCATCAATTTAAATCTAAACTCAACCTTTTTTGTCCAGAATTAACAGATTGCCCAGATTAAATAATTTTCCTTAAAAAAACTCACTTTTTACATTAACAAATATTAAAAATTAGTTTGAAAAAAGGTACTGGATATTTATTAGTGATAAAGCCATAGCAAAGTGGTTACTAGACAGTGGGGAGGACAGGTGATGGGGACTATATTATTACACAGAAGAATGATTACTGTTAGCAGTATTTTATAATTCAAAATAGAAGATTTTGACTGTTCTCAGCACAAAGAGATAATTGTTTCAGATGGATAACCCTAAATATCCTGAGTTAATCAATACATAATGTGTAAATGTACTGAAACATCACACTGTGCCCCATATACACTAACTACTGTCAGAAAAAAAATTAACTTGCTGAAAGGGAAAATACTTTTCCATTTCTATGTTTCATTATGAATATAGAGTTAATTACAATTTAGAATTAAGTTGTAAGCTCAGTACTTACAAAAATCATAGAAAAATTGTGTACAGCTAAAATTATCATTGAATAAGTACTTCAAATTGCCATCATAATAGAATACACATAGTTTTGGATGTAACCCCACAGAGGAATAGGTATGTACAATAAAATGTTCACAGTAATTATGGGATATAATAAAAAAAGTTCATATGTAAACTGTAAAAAAAAAAAATCCATTGCAACCAGGAATGGTGGTGCATACCTGTAATCCTAGCACTCTGGGAGGCTAAGGCACGAGAATCACAAATTTGAGCCTAGCATGGACAACTTACTTAGTTAAACACTGTCTTAAAGAATAAAAAAGTTCTGGGGATAGTGTTCACTGTGAAAGCCACGGGTTTAACCCTCAATACTACTGCAAAACAAAACAAAGCAAGACAAACAAAAACCATTGTAATCGGGGTTGGGGATTTAGCTCAATGGTACAGCAGCAAGCGCAAGGCCCTGAGTTTGATCCCCAGCACCCCCACCCCCCAAAAAACACTGCAGCCATTATGATTAATGTTCTCAATAGTTCTAAATTTTAAAGCATATAATATTAAAGAAAAACTACATCTTTTAAAAATTTTAGATATGCTGCTTTTATTCAAAAGAATAAAATACTTGACAAATTCAAATCACAAAATTCAAACCAAACGATTAATCCTCTACACAACTCTGTGAGGTAGGTATCTGCAAAGTCACAAAGGATCAGCAAAGTCCTTTCTGCCCTGTTCTTCTCACACACTGAGATGTGTGGGAGTGGAAGCCACTGTTCAAGTGGGCTGTCAGAACAACTGTTTCTGTCTTGTTCCCCACAGAGCTGCCCAAGTTGTGATCTGCTCTTCGGGTTGGACCATCTGTTTTTGAAACAGTTACAATATTTTTTTTTAAATCAAAATAGATGCTTTGACTTATATGATGTAACTCTGAATCATACAAGTATTACTATGATGGTTAAAACACTGACTGACTTACGTTAAATACTCTCAGATCTCTGCTGTATTTATCATCAGTGATCAGTAAAGATGATCACCTTAGATTATCAGGCCTAAAATTCTGAGATGTCAGAATGTTTACTTTTCAGTTTAATAAGACCTCAGATCATACAGTGCTTTTGCATGTTACAAAATTTGGTACAATACACCTCTACCAACAAAGTAGTAATAATTCCAGATATTACAAAATTATTTTAACCAGAAAGTTGACACTTGGAGCAGAACACATATGCAGAAAATAAAGTTCTTTCAGAAAATGTTGGTGTAGTC
This sequence comes from Hystrix cristata, assembly GCA_004026905.1. Classification (NCBI taxonomy): domain Eukaryota; kingdom Metazoa; phylum Chordata; class Mammalia; order Rodentia; family Hystricidae; genus Hystrix; species Hystrix cristata. The sequence continues at coordinate 165,149 of PVJO010000417.1, read as the reverse complement.
CCACACCAAATTCATCATGGGTAGGATACGCATTTCCAGTCTGGTGTAATAAGCTCCTACTTGTTGAACGTTTCAAACTGGTACCTGAGCTGAAATATTTTTCTACAATATATGTCACTCTCTTAAGAGGGTAGATTCATGACTTCTCTGATGTGTCATCTTTCTAGACCTTTTTCTCTTAGGAGCACCTAAGTGTCTTATTCCGGTGAAGGAATAATACATTAGGAAAGACTTCCAAAGGATTCCAGTTTCTCTCCTGCTTCTCCTTAGCGCCCTCCATGTCCATCTAAACATTCACCAGTTCAATCATTTATCTGTTGTGTGACTTTAGGCAAAAAACAAACTTTCATCAAAAAGATGGGGATTTCATCTATGAAAAGGAAGGTAAATGCCATTCCTTCCTCTCTAAGGATAAAATGAAAAGAATGTGAGGAACTGTTTCTATGACAAACAACAGCTGTGTCCTAGGTCTAAATTAGAAAACATAAATTGATATTTCATTCAGAATCTCATTAGCTGGTGACCAATCTAATTAACGTGGGAGAATGTGACACACTTTTTCTCCCTCTCTACACACAATGAGGCTCTCTAACAAATGGATGGATAATATTAGTATCAGTAACTACAGATGACAAAGGCCACACTGACTCCTGAGTAGCAACTTACATCCTGCTGTCCTCAGGCCAGTAAAGAGCAATGCCAACAGAACAGAAGGAACTTGTAATACTTGTACTGACAAGTCTCAAAAGAAAACTGCAAAGAGGGCATTAGATACTCATGCCATGGTCATCAAAATACAAACTCAAGAGTTTCCCTAGCCAATCCAATCACCTCAGACACATTTGCTCATTCTGCACAAGACAGAAATCTGGGCTATGATGCCATCTAGGAGATAGTACTATAAAACTTTTCTGATAATGGATAACCAAATTTTTCCACTCTGTTGCTAGAGCTAACCAGTAAATATTTCTCCTATCAAATTTAAATAGTATTCCTATTACCTTCCTAAGGGCTTTGGTGCTAATAGACATGAAGATCCAGTTTCTTCAGAAATGCAATATCACCCAGGCACCTAAAACAATGTTCTTTACAAGTTATTTTTGTCTGTATTCCTATCAAAGGATCACATTTTTGTATAAATGTCATAACTATGAATATCAAGTATGCTGAAAAAAATAAAGTAAGTATGCTGACTGGAGATAATGTTTTCACCTTGTTAATTCTTCTATGGATTAAAAAGTGTTCCATAAACTAGAATATAAAGTTGAATTATAAAGTTCAAGTTTCTTCATTCAGTATCAGCTGGGAAGAAAGAATTATACCTGAACAGAAAAGCAGAACTGCTCCAAATGCACAAAACTTAGCTAGCACTAAAAGAAACACTAACTTTTCTCCAATACATTTTATTTTAACAAAAATATTTAGATGAGTTTCATAGCTATATATTACTGTATAGGTAGCCACTGAGGAGGACAAATTGGAAAAACTACATTTAACAATACTGTACTACCAATTAACCTAAGTAATCTGGGGGAAAAGAAGATATCAAAGTATCACTCTTTTTAGTAATTCTATATTTTCTCCAGAGACTTTACAGGCAACATAGAATCAAGATACAACTGTAGGTTATTGTAATTCTGATCTTAACATTAGAACCTGGAGCAACATGTAAAAATTCCAGTTATACACTGCTAGGCATTTGTCAAATGATAATCTGATGTTTATCTGTCATATAATGTTTTTAACCTTAGAAGATAACATTTAGATGATTTATACTGCCATGAGTCTTTCTGTTTGGTATTATGCATTAGTTCAGATATCCTAGTTAAACTCATTTCTCTATTCATCTGGTTAGCCTTTGGGTTATCACTTCTCGATACATAATAGAGATATAAATAAGCAACAAAAAGATGACAAAGAAATCATCTAGAAAGCCTAGAATTCCAAACAAGGCTTCAGGTACAAAATCTAGAGGTGATATAAGATAGAAAAAAGCTCCCATTAAACAAAGTATTATCCTAATGCGAAACATCCAGAAAAGACCCCCAACTGAAAACATTTCCCTGAAAGCATGTCTCAGTAAAGTGGGTAGATCCATGATTCTTTCCATAATCTGGTAGGGGGAAAAAACAAATATTATGATTTAGCATTTAATATGTCAGAATAAAAGCAACATAATTTTCTTACAATCTTCAAACTCAAGGTGAATCAAAGAGTTTCATTACTGATTGAACACTTTATTTTCTCATTATGCATTTTACTTAAAAATAGGTCTTTAATTACCAGGTTCTTACAAAATAGGTCTTACTGCAGGTAATTTGAAACAAAAAGTACACGTACATATTCCAAAATCTTTGAAATCCTTTGAGTATCATTCAAAATGGTTTTTGAGAATTTCAAATTTCAGATTTTCCAATTAGGCATGCTCAACTGATAAATCCTATGCAAATATTCCCAAATCCCAAAATTCTGAAATCTGAAATTTCTGGTCCCATGTACTTCAGATAAGTGATACTCAACTTGCAGCCACACAAAACTCAAGGTATCTCTAATTTGAGTTAGTAAACCAAACCAAACCAAGAACTTAGTGTACAGAATTAGAATCTAAAGCTCAAACTGAAGTGTCAGCTTTATAACGAGATGGGCCCAAGTTTGAATTAAAAGTCAATCACTTATTAGCCAGTTGACCTTGGGAACCGTTGTTCAACCTATAAAAGAATTCAACAACTAATTGAGCATTTAGTAATTGAGCATTGAGTGATTCACAATGATTACTAGAAACTGAAAGAGACTGTATATGACAGATCTTTGTAAACTACCACATAATACGTACTATGCATTAAAGACACATAAACAATGATAGGTATTTAAGAATCACAGTGAAATGGATTCCTTACAGTGAATCTGGTTATTCCTCTGCCTAGAGTTCAGCTTTTTCTAACAATCTGGATAAGAATCCTAAGTCTAACTTTGGGTAGGCATTTTATATAACAGGTGCCAAGGATGTTGAGAAGGAAGAGGGACAAAAATTTTAAAAATCGAGTAAGGAAAAAACAGTTGAAAAATTCCCCTAGATAAAATCTTGTAACTCCTTTTGGAAAAGTGGTCACCAGAAGACAAAAATAATCTTTCTTTTTAGAATAACCTTCTATATTAATTTTCTATTCTCTATGGAGGAAACTGATTTTTAAAACAAAACAGTTACACAGCTTTCACAAAGCCTGTGATAAACTATTTTAAATATTCTTAAGAAAATCTAGAATATCTTCTGAATATCTTTCTGTCCTTTCTCAGAGGTATTATTCGCTTCTAATGTGATATCATTATTTACACAAAAACCAGTAATAATTAGGGGAAGAAATATGACTAAGAAACATTTGTGTATTAAACATAATCTTACTCCACTTGTAAAAGAATACCAAAGAGCTAAATGCCTTTCTTATATTGTAATTTTGTCATATACCATAAAGATACTGCTGGATCAAAAATAGCAGAAGAGTTTTCTAAACAATTATAGAGAATAATAGTAATTAAATTAAGGTCTCCTTATTGCTTAAACACCTAGAAAATGATACATGACATCATAAAACAAAGAATTAGGGAGCAGAAAAGCACACATTTGGTTAATACTGAAGCATTTTAATAGCTTGATATTTTTGGCTGGGAGCCATAGTGTCAATTCTCATCTTAGGGATAACTCACTAATTTATTCAAACATTTGAGGTCTATATCCCAGGCACTAAATAAGGCACTGGGAATATAGTAGTAAATAAATAAAACACAAAGTCTTGCCCTCATGAAGTTTTTAGTCCATTCACAGAAAAATTATGTGAGATTGGATTACTCCCTGTGAGAAATGCTATAAAGGAAATGCACAGGGGCAATGATACTCAGGGAAAGCCTCTGTGGGAAGGATCTATTTAAGATGGTTCTCATCTAAGGGATGAGAAGTAGGAAATGAGAAGAGCAGGGTGACAAAGCCAAGAAAATGTCTCATGCGAAGACCTGAAGGTGGGAAGAACTTTCGGGGTACTCTGAGCAATGAAGTGTGGTGAGCAAGCTAAAGAACAGAGAGGGAGGACTAGATCAAGTAGAGCCCTGTGAATGAAAAGAAGGAACAGGAACGTTAGCTCAAAAATTGGAAGTTTTGGGGTTGGGGGTTTAGCTCAAGTGGTAGAGTGCTTGCCTAGCAAGCGCAAGGCCCTGAGTTCGACCCCCAGCATCATCCCCATCAAAAAAATTGTAAGTTTTAAATGACACTCAACAGGCACTCAAAAAAGACAAACTATAGGACTTACAGATCGGATGGGGGAAACGGAGAGAAAAGGCAATCAAGATAAAAAAGACTGCATCAAGAGAGGAATCAGTTTAACACTCCACATGTTAAAGTCTGAGGTGCCTAGCCAGGTAGAAGTGCCACTCAAGCGTCAGATTGGAGTCTGGGACCCAGAAGAGAGGTCATGGCTTTCCGGGTAAATCTGTGTGTACTACAGTTTTACTTCTGAAAGTAGACACTCAGTCATATTCACATGGCTAGAACTATTTGTTAGAGCATAAGAAAACTAGAATGAGTCAGCCACATTTTAGTGACAATTTTTAATTTATCAAATACTTTTAGAGAAGTCAATTGTAGAATTAATGTGTTCTTTCAAACCAGGATGTTTCTGAATAGCTAAGATGACAAATGAACCCAAAATTGAGATATTTAAGGGTACATTTCAAATAGGAAAGTAGGGTAAGTAAGAATAAAACACAAAAATTTTAAAACCTTCTTCCAGAAGTTTTCTCACAACACAAACAGTAATTTAGAATCATCTAGAAGCCAATAATTTCCTATTTTCCTCCAATGTTTGTATTGGGTTTTCTTTCTTTTTTTTTTTTTTGCTAGTTTTGCTTTCATAAAGACATTTATAATGATTTTGTTTTTTAAGAAGGAAAACTGTTACTTGGCCTAACATATATAATGAGACTTTTCATAGTCAAAGAATACTTACTCAAAACCTTGCTTTACAGAAAGAAATAAAGTAACTCCCTCTAACTTTGTACTGTTGTAACAATACTCACAGATCTAGGCTGCCCTGAGAATCTCCGGTTATAATCATTAACATCTTGATACAACCTTACAACATCCTGAGATTGATCAGTGTCACCAAATACTGTTAGGAGTAAAGTCACCTGTAATTATAGGAAAAAGCTGTTACACACGCTATACCATTATTTTTTTTTCAATTTATGTTTTCCACAGAATGAGAAAAGCTTTTGAATTCATACTTAACTCATCTCTTTTAATAAAGGCAACATGTAGTGGAGACAAGCAAGTTATTGCCTTATAGTAAAATCCAATGCAAGGGGGTGGGTATGTAGCTCAATGGCAGAGCACTTGCTAGCCCTGTGTTTGAGCCCCAGCACCACAGAAAAAAAAAAAAAAAAAAGAAGAAGTAAAATATATTTGAACTCCTGTAAGATAAAATGGGCATCATATCCAAACCCTTGTTCTAATATTTTCCTCCCACACAGGGATAAATTCAGTAGTTCTATTTGGGCAGACACATATTTGAAGATATGTGTAAGAAAGATAAGAAAACACTCAGGAGCAAAGCAACTTTAAAATACATACATGTGGTACCTGTCACTCTGTGAGGGAAAAAGTAGGTCTTTCTGCTTTAGTATTAAAATGATGATTCCTAGCTGGGTGGGGTGGTGCACAACTGTAATCCCAGCTACTTGGGAGGCTACAGGAGGATCTCAAATTCCAGGCCAACTTGGGCAATTCAGGGAGAACTTGTCTCAAAAAATAAAAATAAAAAATGCCAGATACATAGTTTAGCACTCCCTGGGTTTAACTAATAGTACTTTAAAAGGAAAAAAGAAAAAAAGATTCTTTACTTTCACTTGGTATTTGTCATATTTTTGAATGCTACCATAATATGGATAATATGGAGATTAAATTATTATAAGGACCAATTCTCAAACACTGAAACCTGCTAAAAAAAATTGTAATTCTTGATACTGTTGTAGATCATAGCATCCTTAACCCTGCTTCTTCCACAGCTGTGCTAAGAAGGTGTCTTAGTTACTTCTTCCTTGTTGCTGAGACAAAATATCCGACGCTCAAAGTTAGGGTTTCAGTCCATAATCGACTGGATCTAAGGCAGAGTGGCATGGCAGACAGGTAGAAGGCAGCAGGTAAGCAAGAGAAACAAAAAGGGACCTAAACAGCTTCTTTCTGAGACTTATATTTTATCCAGGCTGCCAGGATCATCTTATCCACTTATATTTTATCCAGGCTGGATTGATCTAATAATCACACGCCCTTAATTCCAGCATCACACACTTTAGATCTAGCCATCTCTGAAAAAGCCCCACCTGTGACCCCGTGAGGCTTTGGTGGGTACATTTAGGCATAAACCATAACGGAAGGACACACCAGTGTACCAGGACTATATTACAGGACCTTGAAAAAGAAATATATTTAAAAATACAACATACAGAAAATGGTCACTGCTGAGTTATATGAGATGAAAACGGGAAGGAGTAGGACAGGTTGTTTTAAACCACCCAGCTCTTGTTTTTATCCTTCTTTAGTTCAAACTGTAAAACCAGGGCTTTCCATTGCTCAGATGCTTTCCAAACAGGTAAACATTAAGATCACTTCATCTCTACCTTATTAGCCTCTAGTCAATATGGGTAGAACAGAGGATACCACCTGCTAATGCACAAACGCCCTATGAAAATCCATGGGTAGAGTAAAGGAGACAGGTGTGGGGCTAATTCTTCAATGCAAGACCTACTACCTGGTCTCTATGCCTGGCAGATGGCAAAAGACACTAAGTAGCACTGGTAAATTAGCTTCAGTGGGCAGGTGTAGTGGCGGCTGACCCCTGTAATCCCAGCACTAGGGAGCCTGAGGCAGGAGGACTGCTGTGAGTTAGAGGCCAGCCTGAACTACATAGTGGGACCCTATCTCAAACAAAAAAAAAAAATTACCTTCACTGTTCAGTGTTGTTTGTGTCAAAGACCAAATCAACTAATAAAGAGGCAATACAAAAAAAATCTATTTTCTCTCTGACCTCAGGAGAAAATGTAAAATATAGATGAGGTACAATTTGGGATTATAAAAGCAAGGTAGAAAGAAAAGACATAGACCTCCCTTTCTGCATCAAAAGAGACCAGTGATAGGACCAAAATAAAGGCTGGAGGGCATATATATTTGTGTGTATGCACAAGTATAGGACACTACATATAATATGGTATTTGATGCAAAGGTCAAAAATCAGATACCTCCCCCCAAGTCTTAAGAGATGCATGATGCTGAGGTACTACAAGGATATACAAAATCAAGGAAATGCCTACCACAAAAGTCAGATAAGAGCTAGCTCTAGCTAAGGAAGGAGAGGTAGAGATTTGGAGGAAGCCCCAGGGCACTTCTGGGGCAGGTGGCCAATTTGTAGTTCTACACCTGGCGGTGATTAACATTGTTTCCCCGTAATTCATTGAATTCATTTGTGAAATTTAACAGTCATAGAGAAAATCATACAAAACAAAGAATTTTTAGAAAGCTCTTGCTTCTTTTATCATTTTACTTTATTTTTTGATCTCTGTAGGTTTAGGCCTTTACAAAATTCTGTTGTTTTAGTAAAGTTTCCGGAGGGAACACAAGTAAATGTATGCATGCAACTGGACATCTTTACCTGAAAGTTCTCTATCGTGTTTAGGACTTCATTTTATATGCTGAAAGACTTCCAAAGAAAATGCTAACTCTTTACATGATCATAAATTGCTATCAGAAAAGTATATATTTTTGTTTAAAACAAACTATTAAAAAAACCTATATAAATGATAGAATGAACTGTTCTGCTATATAAAAAAATAACAACTTCACTTTTTTTCAGAATTGTTCAGTACAGTATTTTGTTTCTCTCGCTGGCCAGACAAATGGAGAAAAGTTAGCACATTTCATCTCTGCTAATATTTGTCTTTGAATTTACAGTTTTAAAAACTTACTGCCTTTCTCCAGGGGTAGCATCTATACTGTTATTGTCTAATATGTTCTAGACAATGCAATGTGGCTATGTCTCTAAAATACAAAACATTAAAAAATTATTCTACATCATTTAAAGATATCTGGAGCCACATTAAAAAAAGGTCAAGGCTGAGGATGTAGCTCAGTGGTACAGCAAGTACTCAGTGTGCATTAAGTCCTAGGTTTGATTCCCAGCATCCCTCCCTCGAAGAAACAAAAAGGCAGATTAAATATAAATAAAAAAGGAAAAACAGGTGTTTTTTTTAAACCACAAAAGAAGTGTACAGTAGGCATATATGCATAAGTGTGATTAGCTAATTCGGTTATTCCTTTGCTGGTATTGCAATGAAGACTTATAATTTGGGTAGGATTCATTTATCAGTTGATTTTTAATGCAACTGGCTGATTTCAAATAGAATGTCTTTTTTCTGTAGCGTCTTAAAAACTGTTTTTGTTTTTTAAATAATTAAGTAAAATCATAAAAGCTTTAGATCAATGATGTTCTGCTAAAAAAATTAAAATGATTCAAAATTTCAATACAAAAACTAAAATGTACAAAATGATGGGCAGGGGGTGTGGCTCAGTAGTAAAATCTGTGGGTCCTAGAGGTCATATGAACTCAAAAAAACCCAGAAAACCCCAACAAACCAAATAGACAAAATGCAGTAGCATAAATGATGCTTTCTGGATATAAAACATTACCGTTTGTCTACAGATTGGACAACTGATTGCCCCAAGCCATGAACCATATCGCCAATATGCAATAATGCAGGCACCTAATGGAAAAAAGAAAACATTAATACTTTAAATGTTTTAAAGTCCATAATGAGAAAGTTTGAAATCTTTTTTTTTCTTTTTTTTTTTTGTGGTGCTGGAGATCAAACTCAGGGCCTTGTGCTTGCTAGGCAAGTACTCTAACCACTGAGCTAAATCTCCAGCCCCTGAAATATTTAACATTATGTAAAAATAGTTTTTGTTTTATCCAACCAACAAACTCTTCAGGCAAATTGAAATCTAGTAACAATTTTCAACAATTAAAAATATTTTTATTTAAATTATTAGTTAAACAGGTATTTTTAAACAATCGAAAGCAAGTAACTGCCTTAATGCAATGAAAATACCGTATTTCCTATGTAAATTAAATGAAACGATAAACATTTTTGTAAATATGACAACCAACGAATCACAGCATAAATTCTCTATTCCAAATTTGATATGTATGCTATAAAAATAAAACTTTTGCTGGGGATTTCAGTGGTTAGAGTGCTTGCCCAGCAAGCACAAGGCCCTGAGTTCAATCCCCAGCACCAAAAAAATAAAAACTAAAAAAAGTCCCTAAAAAAACCTTTTATTTTGTAAGAGTTTAAAAATTCAAATTATGCATACTGATGTATTTACTAATAGTAAGCAGAAAAGGCAAGGAAGCAACACATTACATGTTCTCTGTCTTAATAAAGTTTATAATCCAGTCCAATCCTCTAACATATGAACGTAATTTTACTGCTTAAAGGATATTCATAAGCAACAAAATGGCTGAAGACATCTAAATAAAGGAAGAGTTCATATGACCTCAAAAAGTGGCGGGGAACTAAGTGGGTAAGCGCTAAACTTCAAGGAGTACGTATCGGTCAATAGTGTCTGGTGCTTTAAGGGGCCAACTCACTTTTTCCTGTACAGGACATCTGTATCTTTAACCCTCCAGGTCCCACAAGCCAATCTGAGCAAAGTGCTAAGTAAATGTTGAACTAAGCCTCCCCTCTGCCTCTACATTCTCTAACCTTAGACACCTAACTTTGCCCTCCTGTGCTCCTTGTTCTTCTTCCTCCACATTAGAATTCAGAACAAGCACAAGCAAGACAACCTAACCGAGGAGATCAAGGTGACACACTTAAATCACTTAGAAGGTAGCTAGATCTTGAACTCTATAATGCTAAGTAAAAAGGAGTATAGAGATGGGGTCACACCTGTAAACTCAACACTCTGGGAAGCTGAGGCACAAGTTTGCAAGTTTGAGCCCAGACTGTGTTACTTAGCAAGACCCTATCTCAAAAAGGGGGTGGGGGTGGATGTGATATAGCTCACTGAGAAGGCCTGGGTTCAACTGCCCAGGGGCATCTAACAGAGAGGGACGCATCAGAGTATGCAGGGGAGAATGGGTTTGAACTGAACTTCGTGGAAAAGGCAAGACTTAGGCGGGCAGAAAACAGAAGGGAGGACAAGGCAGGCTTCTGAAGAGCAACAGCACATGTCAAGGGCAGAGATGAAGGCAAGTGTGTGACGATGCCGGCCAGTGACGCACAAGCACAGCCGATCCCACTGACATTACAGGGACTGTGGGGGCAATGAATTCATCAATTCAAGGATAAATTTAAAAACTAAACCATAGCTGATAGCTTTACTCTCAGAGAGTGCTGTGTTAATTAGATAATGTTTATTTGTTTACTCATAGACAGGGTTTTGTTGTATAGTCCAGGTTAGCCTTGAATTTGTTATGCAGTCCAGCCTGGCCTCGAACTTCTAATCGTACTGCTTCAGCCTCAAGTGTTGGGATTACAGGTAGATAATATTTATTAATTACTTTGAGAAATCTCATTTGAAATAGGAATGAAATGCAAAACTTAATAATCTCTTAGTTTCATTAGTATCTGTAATGATGACTTAGCTTTATCTACTGCCTTTTCATATCATTATTACAACCTGTAATGACACATTGACTTTACCCTTTTACTCAGAACTCAAAGTGAGTTTTGACATATATCAAACTCATTTTATCTTTCCCACAAATAGGGGTGTATGTGTCCTTGTTTTGCAAATTATGTACAGTAATGGTCACCTGCCTGCCCTAATATACTATGGCCCACCCAATCAAACACTGGGTTCATTCAAATCTGCTATTAAATCCTTAATGTCTTCTTGTTCCTCAACTTTCTCCCTCTGTATAAAAAGATAGCAAAGGTAAATACAGTAGTGCATGCCTGTAATCACAGCACTCTGGGAGGGTGAGGTAAGCCTAGTCTGGGCAATTCAGTGGCTTAGTGAGACCCTCTCTCAACAAATAAACATGTTCACCTGAACAGGATGGTACGAAAGACAACACAAAAGCTTTCATTGGGGTTACTTACTCTGTCTATTTCTAAGATGAGGGTAAGACCTCACAAGCTTGCTGGAGAATTAATAATATGGGTTACAAATGCAAATAAAATGGTATCTGTTGCTGCTATTATTCTTAATTCACTGTCATGAAACGGAAGTGTGAGTCTACATATAGGAACTAAGCTAAAGTGTACTTGATATACACAGTATTAACATGCTTGAACTATCATCCAAAGAGACATATTTCTTCTGTATTGAAAAGCTGAATACAGTAACTAGTTTTTTTTCTTTTTTTAATCTTTGAACTTACAGCTAATAAGCAGAGCAGGACATCAGAAGCAATCTATCCTACTGCCTCAGATCCAGAAGTAAAACACAATATAGCCATCTTTGGATCAACAGGGTTATCCGCTCTGAATTAGCTAAGTCTGGGTTGGCAAATAAGCTCATCCGGACTGCCAAACCTCATAACTGCCAACACTGCCTAGAGGACTTTGTCAGAGGGCACTGAGGCCACAGCTGCACTCAGAAGAGCAGACTGTCTGATGAGAAAGGTTTCTGCCTTCTCTGGTGGCCATCAAATTTTTCCCACGGATCTTTCATTATTTTGCTACTCATTAGCATTTCCAACAGACAATTAAAAGTCTGAAATGGAAATACAACTTGTTAGCTATTTAGACAAAAAACTTTAGGGAAGAGGTTGAAATGAATGGATGAAGCAACATGGGATTAGATTGCTAAATAAGAAGGAATGCAAAACCCTGAATTGCAGAGTAGGGATTTCAAATACTTGTGTCATCCTCAATGGCATAAATAATAACACAGTATCTAAGAATTCTATGCTGAAGTCAAAGAAAAGATACAAAAGAGAAAAAGTAACTTATAGGATTATTGTATGGTACATTTTAAATTAGTCTTTATGTGGAAATTTGGTACATTTTGTGAATAATTAAGACCCTATTCTGGTATGTCTGAGGTAATAGAGTAGATGACTTCCAATATCCTTCCCAACTTGTTAGCCACTTTTATTGTCTGTTAGATTCAAAGGTTAAAGAATAACTAGTTATTCGGCTTCTCAATAAGCAGAAAGAAACACTACTAACAAAAAAATTAGGTCTCATGATCGGACAAATCTAAGCAGAGAGTAATTCTGAGAGTGATCACTATTGTGTAAGTCCCAGTCACACGGTCAAACTGAGCACAGGGCTTGAAAACAGACCAGGGTTTAAAACCTGGCTCTGTTTCTTAGCAGGTGGATTACCCTTCATAAAATTTCTTAATGTCTCCAAACCTCAGTTTTCTCATCTGTGGATAGACGAGATGAAGACTGTTTAGTGTCCAGCACATAGTGGGCATTCCCACATTCTTTGATGGCCGTAATAAGTAGCAGTGATACATCAGTCTTCTCTAGGAAATCTTTCTGGAGGGTCAGAAAAACCAAGTGGGAAGTGCCCTGTACTGACAGTAAGTTAGTGTGAAACTGGTATTCCCTTCTTGGTCTACTACATGCTCTAGGTTTCTCATCTTCCCTTTCCATCTCTCTTGAGGTCAGAAAGAAAGACAATCTAAGAACTTCTATACTGATTCAAAGTAAAGAGACAATTAAAAGTCTCAAATGGAAGGTCTTAGGCATGACTCTTGAGAGAAGAACCTTCCTAAATGAAACTACCAAGAAGTGAAGAACCAAGAGGGATTCAGTGAATCTCTACTACTACTGACAAACTTGAATTACTATGCAAAGAAATACATTGCTGTTAACTGAGAAGCTGGATAGGTTTTTTTAAGGTTTGAACTGATAAGCGGTAAGTAATATGCTGAACAGAAAGTAAATACATATGTGAATAGTATATTATTTAGATACTAAATATACTTGGTCCGCAAGTAGAGCAAGATATTACAACCAATCTACCCTAAAACCAATATACATATCTGGGTCTTTATCTACACTTCTACAAAGCATAGCATAGTGTGCTTACCACAAAAGAGATGTCCACAGTTCGTTTCAACAGGGAAGGAGGCTTGATGTAAGCAGATTGGACAGTACATGTCAGTGTAGAACTGCTGTCGAGCCACAGCAGGCGCATCCTGAGGAGCAGACACGAATCCAGGCTTATACCTTTTACACACAGGGCTTTCAACACCATCCTTATGTTAAATTACATTTAAGAATATGCGTGTTGAATCTTCGTCACACTTTGGGTATGTTGTAGTTTGAAGTCTTTTGACTTACTGATAACAATAGCTCTGGAACAGGCTACTATCAACGTGCTTATATTACTCTTGCATTGAGTTCCATGAGGGTAGGAATGTTTGTTTAGTTCAGAAACAAATTATCAATGCCTAGAACAACATCTGGCATGTAACAGAAGTTCAAAAAATGTAAGGTGAATGGATAAATTATAAAACTTTATTGGAGCTGGGTATGGTGGCACACGCCTATAATCCCAGCACTCTGGAGGCTGAGGCAGGAGGATCACTGTGAGTTCCAGGCAAGCCCAGGCTACATAATGAGCTGAAGGCCAGCTTGAAATACATAGCGAGACTCTGTTTCAAAAAACAAAACAAAAAAATCAATAACAAGTAAAACTTTATTGGAAATAAAATGTTTGATTTTGGAATGCTTTTTATTTTTTTGCCCACAGTACTGGGATTGAACCCACGGGCACTCTATCACTGAGCTACATCCTCAGCCCTTTTTCAGACAGGGTCTCCTCGTTAAGGTGCTAAATTGCCCAGGCTGCTCTTGAACTTGTAACCCTCCTGCCCCAGTCTTGCAAGCATCTGGGATTTCAGGTGTGCGTGCCTGTGACTGGCAGGAAAGCATTTTTAATTTTCATTTTTAATGCTAGCTATCTTGCTATGAAGGTATAATATCCTGTTTATTCTAGCCTTCATAAACTATGCTACATTTCTGGTTCTTAGAGCTTCTATCTGGTTAAAAGAAGCAGAGGAAAAACTTTTTCTTCTTTGCCTAACTAGTATTGTTAATTATGAACACCGAAGGAAGGGGAATGGGGCGTAAAAAAACAGCTGCCCCTTCTAGTCATTTCCTTACAAGTCTTAGGGTGTATATATTTTTTTAAAGTTTTTCCACTACATTTCAGTTAAGGCCAATTATACTAATTATTTCTGTGCAAATAAATAATAGGAAAACTGTGCTCTTTTAAAGCAACTTAATAAAAACATGCAAATGTCTAAACAGATTGAGACTAAGCAATTTGCTTAATCTGAAAATACACAATCTACGGGATAATTTAAGGTCATTTAAAGCAAGAAAGAAGCCCCCATTACTTAAAAATAATTTATTAATGCTTCATCACAATTGCAGAATGTACCTGTCGTAACGACAGTACCTGTTCTGTTTGAAGCTGTTCTCGAAGCACTCTTACTAGCTCTTGGTTTTCTGGATGAATGTTCTGATGTACATTTCTGCAAAGGAGGGTATAATAAATGTTTAATATAAAACACTGGCAGATTAGTCCATTTGTTTTCTAGGTCTAATTTCATTTCAGAACCACTAATAAGTGAATAAATGTAACTGATGATATTCACTTGCGCTGCTGAGTTCAGGACTGCACAATGCAAGACACTGTGGTGAGTTTGTCCCAGATTACAGATCACTGGCTAATTTCTGATTTACTGGCAAATGATAAAATCCAGAGGCCTCTTAATTTGGAGATTTACTATAATCACCAAATACTAAACAATTAATACATTTATTTGTTTTGTGAAATTTCTTCAAAATAAGCAGCTGTATCTTTCTACATAGTATTTAAAAACTTCTCCATATCTAATTAGCTCTTTCCTCTAACTTTTCAGTTTGAGGGGAGGGGGATAAAGCAAAAACTAAACTTATATATGCAGAAAAGTCAAAACTTACTTTACCACTAATATCTTAACATTACCCCCAAAATGGAGAGTCAAAGGTCAGAGGCTGGTGGTAACATAAATAGATAGGAGACACACAGTGAAATCAGAAGTGGAGGGCAGGATGGAAGGTGGCATGAAGTTACATCTGAATCAAGTTCAATCTCATTTGACTATAGACTTTTCTGCCTAAATTTAAGCATCTTGAACAATATTCTCAGAAGCTTTTACATTCTGGGTAGGCCATAGCAAACAGAAATAACTCTAGTATCCTAATGGAATACAGAAAATAAAAGAAATCCATCCTATAAATACCAGTTTTTTGTAAAAAATTCAAATTTTACAAAGAGAGCTGACAAAATATAAGCATTAGTTCAGTAAAAACAAGAAAGCAACTTAAAGTCAAATATCTAGGTAGAAGTACAATATAAGTAAAATGAAACTATTGAACTCTGTACAAACTTTTGGAGAAGGGTTTGAGACAGGGTCTTGCTGTTGTTTAGCTGGGCATGAATTCACTGTGTAACCCATGGTGACTTCAGCTTCCCGAGTGCTAGGGTTATAGGCATACACCACCATGCCTGGCTGTTTAAACTTCCTGAATTTTAGTGAATTCTTTATTTCAAAACAAGTTACTCTCTCTCACTATGTAGTTCAGGCTGGCTTTGAACTCAACTATGTAGCCTATATAGCTGAGGCTGGCCTCAAACTCAGTGATCCTCCTGCCTCAGCCTCCTGAGTGCTGGGATCACAGACTCCCAGCTATTGAGTTACATTCTTTTTGGGTGGTGCTGCTGGGGATTGAACTCAGGGCCTTGCGTTTGCTAGGCAAGCACTCTACCACTGAGCTAAAATCTCCATCCCCACCAGTTACATTCTTATCACTAAATAAATGATCTACAAAAGAAACCTATCTGTATAATGAAAGCAATCTATCAAATTATCTAGTACAAGAATTATTCATTTAATACCAGTGAAGTCTCAGCTAGACAAAATTCTCCACTCTCTGGGAACAGAAAACTATTTCCTCTTCACTGGAAGAAAAAAAAAAAGTAATGAAGACTTTCACTGGGCTTCTCTCCATATAAAGGGAGATGTAAGATTCCTTAAATCTATAGTAGAAAAGTCAAAATATGGCCAATGAACTAGCCCAAACTCTGGAGACAGCCTGGAGTTCAGGTAACTAAATGTCAATGGCAGATAGTGGTGTGAATATAGAACCAAAACTTTAGAACACAGTGGGCTAATTAACACAGACTGAACACCAAACTAGAAAATCTGGGATCAACTTAGTTATGAGAAAATGACAGATCACTCTGGGTAGTATTTTCATCTTTCTTCCAGTCTATGGAAAGTCTTCATTATTTGTGTTTGTCTTTTTCCTCTCAGCAGTGTTTTGTAGTTGTAAATATTTTCTATTTGTTCTTCTTTCTCAAAAAAATTATTAGTACATGTTTGCAGTACATAATAATTACATTCACTCTGGGGAGCTGGTACAAGCTGGGCATGATTCTTTTCTCATGCCTCTCCTCTCCTTACCCATTCCCTCTATCTCTTGGTTCCCTACCCATTTGCAAAAAGACCCATCTTCCTGTTTCCTGTTATTTATCTTTTACTTTGCTCTTTATTTATGGTTTGGATTTCTCACATAAGAGAAATTATGTAATATTTAAGCTTGCGTGTCTTATTTTACTTAACATTTAGTCTCAAAGTGCATCCATTTTCCTACAAATGACTCAAATTTCTCCTTCATTACGTCATTGTGACATTATTCCACTGTGTGTAGACACATTTTCTTTTCCATTCATCTGTTGATGGACATAGAGGCTGCTTTCAAGACTTAGTTATTAATGAATTGTGCTGCTATAAACATGGGTATGCATGTATCACTGTAATATGATGTCTTTCAACTTTTCCAGAAAGATACCTAGGAAGGGGAATAGCTGGGTTAAATACAATTTCTAGTTTTATTTTTTTGAAGAATCTCCATGTTGATTTCCGTAGTGGTTGTACTAGTTTACATTCCCACCGACAATGCAGAAGGGTTCCTTTTTCCCTGCAGCCTCACAAGCATTAATTATCATTTGATTTCTTGATGACTGCTATTCTTTCAGGAATAAGATGGAATCTCAGTGTCATTTTAATTTGCATTTCTCTAGTGGCCAAAAATTTTGAACATTTTTCATGTACTAGTCATTTATATTTCTTTTATGAAGTGTCTATTCATTTCAGTTGCCCATTTTTTGACTGAGTCTTTTATTTTGGGGAGGACCTAAGTTTTTGTCTACAGTGTAAAGACACGGCAGACATTAGTCCTCTGTTCGAGGAGCAGCTAGCAGAAGTTTTTTCCCCCATTGCGTAGGTCATCTCTTCACTCTACTGGTTGTTTCCTTTGCTGTACAGCTTTTTAATTTGAAATAATCCCATTTGTTGATTCTTGATGTTATTTCCTATGCAACTGGAGTTCTGTTCAGAAAGTCCCATTCTTCCTTTTTAAGGTACCACTACTAGCGATCGTTTGTTGACATATCAGAAACCAGTCCAAAGGGGCTTGCACATTTTTATAACTTGATCCCATGCTTTGAGGTATCATTTCTTTCTTCAAATTAAAGGTTACTGGCTCCTTTTCAAAGCTGTAAACAACTTAATTAGTTTGACTGTTTTGGTTTTCCCTCTTTCAAAGACAAAGGACCATAAATCGTTGGCATGCAGCAACAACAAATGTACCTGGGTTCTTGGCATCTTACTTTAGACCAATCTAGCTATAAGAAAATGACAGGACATTATAAACCAATGGACTGGAACCCAGAGCCCAGAATCAAGTCTCACATATACTGTTGCTATTGACTAAATGTGTGTCCCCCCCAACCCCAATTCACATGTTGAACCTCTAATCCTCAATGTAATAATATTTGGAGATGAGACCTTTGAAAGGCCATAAGGATGGGATTGTAACGAAGAAATTGGCGGCCTCATAAGAGATATAGGGTCTACGAATGCAGTTCAGTGGCAGAGTATGTGCTTAGTATGTACAAGGCCTGGGGCTCAATTCGTAGCACCACACATGAAAAGAAACATTGACAACATGCCTTTTGTCTGTGCACCTTTCCATGTGACTATACAATGAAAAAAACAGCCATCTGCAAACCAGGAAGTAGGCTCTTACCAGACACCAGAACCACCAATATTTTGTGTTCCACTGGATCTCTGGTCTTCCACAAACCCATGCTTTAGAGGCCCCCATGGCAGACCTACTGGGAGGTGGAAGGGCCTAGCAGGGGTCTTTAGGTTTCTGGGTTATGCTCCTAAAGGGCATTTTGGGGCCGCAGTCTTAGCCTCTTTCTTCTGCTTCCTGGAAATGAGTGAGCATTTTTTGCTCCACCACCCCACCCCACCTAGGGCCACGGTGTGCAGAATTGCCTCGCACAGGCCCCAGAGCAGTGAGGCCGACTGATTGCTTCATGGAGCTTCTGAAAATACCAGCTAAAACAAACCTTTTCTCTCGGTTAGCTGATCACCTCAGGTATTTTGTCATGGTGATGGAGAGCTAAGCTAATATACTTTGGTCTGGGACTTTTCAGTCTCCGAAACCATGAGAAATAAATGGTTGCCACTCAAGCTACCCAGTCTGCAAGTGCCCAAACTGGCTGAGATGATGGTCAACGGATTTTTTGATAAGAGCATGAAAACTATTCAATGGAAAAAGTACAGTATTTCATCAAATAGTCAATGAGCATATAAAACGATAACATCCTTAAATTGCAAGAGAAATGCAACTCAAAACTATAATGAAACATGACTTCACTCCCATGATGGTTAAGGGGGAGAGGAAGAACAAAACAAAGAAAGGCGGAGAAAGTAAGCACTGGCAAGGCTGTTGTGAAATTGGAGTCCTTGTGCATTGCTAGTAAAACAGAGCTGCCACAGTGGAAAACAGTTTAGAGGTTCCTGAAAAAGTTAAACATATCGGCCAGGGCAACATGGGAAGACACTGGCTCAAAGAAAAAAAATTAAACACAGAATTATGATATGACCCTGAAATTTCAAGTGAAAGCAAAGACTCAAAGAAAGAATACAGCAGTGCTCACAGCAGCATTATTCACATTATTTGCAACAGTCAAATGGTAAGAATAACTCATGGGGCTATCAAAGAATGAATACATAAGCAAAAAGTAGGGTACACATACAATGAAATATTATCTAGCCATAAAAAGGAAAAAGACTCTTGATTCATGCTACAACATAAATGGACTTTGAAAACACTATGTGAAGTGTAATTAGCCAAATACAAAGGGACGAGTATGATATGATTCTACTTTATGAGGTACCTAAAATAGGCCAATTCACTGAAACGCAAAGTAGAACAGACCTTACCAGTGGCTGAAGAGGACTCAGAAGTTATTGGTTAAATGGGAAGAGAGTTTTTGTTTGGGGTGATGAGAAAGTTTTGGAAGTACAGAGTGATGATGGTTATACATTTTAACTGTACTAAATGCCACTGACTTGTACATTTAAAAATGGTTAAAATGAAGCCAGGTGTGGTGGTGCTTGTCTTTAATTTCAGCACATGGGAGCCTGGAGCAGGAGGATCACCATGAGTTTGAGGCCAGTCTGGATTACAGGGTGAGTTCAAGGCCAGCCTGAACTAGAAAGCAAGACTCGGTCCCAAAAAACAAACAAAAAGTTAAAATGACAATTTTTATATTACAAATACAAAAATGACAAAATTTATTACAATAACTAAAACCATCAAAGAAATTGGAAAAAGAGACAAAAGCTTCCTTTAAATTTTAAACTATCCCCATTACCCCATCCCAACCTATCACTAACTGTTTAACCTCAGTTTAAGTAAGATTACAACTGCCAATTAAATATGAATCTGGAGACTAAACAGAAACTTATACTGACCACCTACCCAATCATATGACTCAAAACAACACCCGAGTAAAGGGGAATACCTCATACAATTGGAAATTATTTCTTAGGTTGAGCCAAAATCACATTTGGTTTTGTCCATGAAGCCACAAACAATGAATCTATATTCCTTTTTGTTTTTTTTTTTTAATTTTTCTGGAGACAGGAGACAGGGTCTCACTGTATTGTCCAGGCTGGTCTCTAACCCCTGGACTTAAAAGATTCTCCTACCACAGCTTTCCAAGTGTGACTACAGGCATGTGCTACCACGCCTGGCTTAAATCTTTTGTTTGTTTTGGGCACCCAATGTGACCGCATTTATAAATTCTGAAACAGGTAAAATTGAGCCATAGTGATACAAATCAGAGTAGCATTTTGTTTACTTATATACATGATAGTCCTCATTAACATATTTTAAAACCAAAACCAAGAATATCTCAAGATTTAAAAATGCAAAAATGTTTTCCAGTGAAGAAAGATGGCAACAGAACAAAGGGAATTTTCTTGAGTTCAAGTTCTGAATCCTCCATGAACTTTCCTCCACTCAGTAAATTCCTACTTTTAACTTCCATTAGCATTCTTACCTATTATTTATTATAGAAATAAATATACCAACTAACAGTGTTACTTCACTGTCTCTGGTCTCTTCTCTCTCCACCTAGATTCATGTAGCGTGATGCAGTGGTCAAGGACAGACCCCTGGAGACAGACCGTTTGGGTTAATCCCAGCTCGAACATTAAGACAAGTCACTTAAACTGTCTCAGTTTCCTCCGTGTAAACTAGAAGTAATAGTGATACCTGGCTTAATTCTTTAACAAAACAAGCCCTAATCGCAGTTAAACACACATTTTCTGCCCAAGGGTCCCTTCCCTAAGGCTGGTCGGCCTCAGTCCCTTCAAGCACCGTACATGATTTGTTTCTGTAGCTTTTGCCATTCTGAGAATTTCCCCTGAATGTTCTCATGTTTGTTTGCTTATTTTTTGCAGCACTGCAGATTGAAACCAAGGCCTACACATTGAGCTACATCACCAGTCCTTTTTTTTTTTTCCAGACAAAGCCTCACGAAGGTGCTCAGTTGCTCAGGCTGGCTGGAACCTAGAAACCTCTGCCTCAGGCGCTCAGAGTGCTGGGTTGTCTTCCAGGTTAAAGTGATGGTCCCCAACCGAATACAACTGAGGTGTGACCTCTACCTAGTTATTTTTGTAAACACACTTATACTGTTAAGTTCCTGACATCTACTACCATGTACAATGGCCTTATTAAATGGAAACATTGTAGTTTGGACTTCAAACTAGTCATAATAGAGAAGAAAAAATAATGGCAAAAATATTACAAAATTAATCTTCTAAGAATAAAAAATTTGAATGGGCAACCACTCTACTCTCTGCTTCTATGAGTTCAACTTTTTCAGACTCCATACATAAATGAGACCACACGGTGCTTTATGCCTGGCTTCTTTCAGTTAGCATAAGAGCCTCCAAGTTTATTCAGATTGTTGCAAATAACAGGATTACCATTTTTTATAAAGCTGAATTGTTTCTTATAAAAAGGGAAGCAATGCAATTATTTCAGCTTGTCTGTCTGATTTATTTCACGTAACATTATGGACTCAAAGTGCATCCATTTTCCTACAAATGGCTCAAAACATTTCCTTCTTTATGGCACAGTAGTGCTCCATTGTGTACAAATACCACTTTCTTTTTTTTTTTATTTTAAAGCAAGAACGTGTATTGTTACACTGTACATATAATGATCACATTCATCACTTTTCTTTTGTACCTGTATATGATGCATCTTGGTTCTCCCCTCTCTTCCCCACCCCTCCCTTCTGTTCTCTCCCTCCGTATTTACAGTGGATTTATTCACATTTCTCCATGATTTCCCTTTCCCCTTTCTTTCCTTTGTCCCTTCCTGCTTTTCCCCCTTCTCTCTTTCTAGTGCTCTTCTCCTTTGTATATTATCTTCCTTTTATATAATATCTATTACACCTCTTTTTCCTTATTTACAGGTATGTTTCTCATATCAGAGAAACAATTTGATGTGTACTCATGAGTGTCTGATTTATTTCACTTAAAAGTATGTTCTCAAGGAACATCCATTTACATACAAATGACTCTAGTTTATCCTTTTTATGGCTGTGTAGTACTCCATTGTGTAGAAAACCATTTTCTTTAGCCATTCATTGGTTGTTGGGCATTTAGGTTGTTTCCAAGACTTAGCTATTACAAATTGTGTTGCTATGAACATGGTTGTGCATAAATCCCTGTGGTATGACGATTTTAACTCTTCTGGGAAGATCCCCAGTAGGGGAATAGCTGGATCAAATGGAACCTCTAGTTGTAGTTTTTTGAGGAATCTCCATATTGATTTCCATAGTGGCTGGACCAATCTACATTCCCACCAACAGTGGAGGAGGGTTCCTTTTTCCCCACAGCCCTGCCAGCATTTGATATTGATTTTTTTCATAAACGTGGTTCTTTCTGGAGTGAGATGGAATCTTAACGTTGTTTTGATTTGCATCTCTCAAACGACTAGTGATGTTGAACATTTTTTCACATATTTATTTGCCATTTTTATTTCTTCATCTGAGAAATGTTTATTCATTTCAGTTGCCCATTTTTGGATTGGGTCTTTGAATTTGGGAGGTTTAATTTTTTTGTGTTCTTTGTATATTCTAGATGTTAGACCTTTGTCTGATGGATGGCTAGCAAATATTTTTTCCCAGTCTGTGGGTTTTCGCCCTGCTGTATCGCTGATTTCTTTTGCTGTGCAAAAGCTTTTTAATAGTATGTGGTTCCAAGCACTGATTCTTTGTATTGTTTCCTGTGCAGTCTGGGAACTGTTCATAAATTTTTTCCCTACTCCTATGTCTTCGAGGGTTCTTCCTGTTCTATTCTCCAGTAAATTTAGTGTTTCTGTTTTAATGTTTAGATCTTTGACCCATTTCGATTTGAGTTTAGTACATGGTCAGAGACATGTATCTAGTTTTAGTTTTCAGCATGTGGCAAGCCAATTTTTCCAGCACTATTTGTTAAAGAGGCTGTCTTTCTTCCAGTGAGGGTGTTTGGCTCCTTTGTCGAAGATGAGGTATTTGAGTGTGTTTGGAGTTGTTTCTGTATCTTCAAATCTATTCCATTGATCCTCAGGTCTGTCTTTTTACCAGTACCATGCTGTTTTTAACACTGTAGCTTTATAGTATAGTTTTCGGTCGGGGACTGTGATGCCCCCTGCTTTTCCCCTGTAGCTTAGGATTGTTTTTGCTATTCTTGGTCTCTTCTGGTTCCAGATGAAATTCATGATTGTCCTTTCTAATTCTTTGAAGTATGTTAGTGGTATCTTGATTGGAATTGCATTAAATCTGTATGGTAGTTTAGCAGTATAGCCATTTTCACGATGTTGGTTCTTCCTACCCAGGAACATGGGATGTCTTTCCATTTTTTGATATTCCTTTCAATTTCCTTTTTTAGAGTGCTGTAGTTTTCAATCTAAAGATCTTTTATTTCCTTTGTTAGACAGATTCCTAAGTATTTTATTTTTTTGTGTGCAATTCTGAAAGGTATATCTTCTGTTATTTCTTTTTCGGTGGGTGTATTGTTTGTGTATAGGAATGCTAGTGACTTTTGGGTGTTGGCTTTGTATCCGGCAACACAACTGAATTTAGTTATTAAATCTAGAAGTTTTTTGGTGGAGTTTTTTGGGTCTTCTGTGTAGAGTATCATGTCATCCGCAAATAACAATAGTTTAACTTTTCCTTCCCTATCTTTATTCCTTTTATTTCTTTCTCTTGTCTAATTGCTCTGGCTAATGTTTCTAGAACTATGTTGAATAATAGTGATGATAGTGGGCAGTCTTGTCTTGTTCCAGATTTTAGTGTGAAAGCATCCAGTTTCTGACCATTTAGTGTGATGTTGGCTGTTGGTTTTTCATATATGGCTTTTATCAGATTTAAATATACACCATCTATTCCTAATTTCTGTAGTGTTTTTATCATGAAAGGGTGCTGGATTTTGTCAAATGCTTTTTCTGCATCTATTGAGATGATCATGTGATTTTTGTCTTTGACTTTGTTGATATGGTGTGTTACATATATTGATTTGTGTATGTTGAACCATCCCTGCATCCCTGGGATGAATCCTACTTGGTCGTGGTATATAATCTTCTTGATAATTCGTTGTATTCTGTTGGCCAGTATCTTCTTGAGAATTTTCACATCTATGTTCATTAGGGAGATTGGCCCATAGTTCTCTTTTTCAGATGAGTCCTTTTCTGGTTTTAGTATCAGGGTAATGCTTGCTTCCAGGAATGATTTTGGAAGTACTACTGCCTTGTCAATCTCATTACAGAGTTTGAGGAATAGTGGTATTAGATCCTCTCTGAATTTCTTGTAGAATTCAGCTGTGAAACTGTCAGGACCTGGCCTTTTCTTTGTTGGTAGGTTTTTAATTACTTCTTCAATTTCAATGGCTGATATTGGTTTATTAAGTGTTTGTATCTCTTCTTGGTTTAGTTTTGGTAATTCATATGTTTCTAAGAATCTGTCCATTTCTTCCGTGCTTTCCATTTTGTTTGAGTATAGGTTCTTGAAGTAGGTGTTGATGATCCTTTGGATTTCTGATGGGTCAGTTGTGACTTCACCTCTTTCATTTTTTATTGCATGAATTTGCGTCTTTTCTTTCCTTTTTTTTGACCAGGTTGGCTAGGGGTTTGTCTATTTTGTTTAGTCTTTTAAAGAACCAACTGTGATTCATTGATTCTTTGTATTGTTTTCTTGGTCCAATTGCATTGACTTCAGCTCTGATCTTAATAATTTCCTCTCTTGTATGAGCTTTGGGTTTGATTTGTTCTTCTCTTTCTAGTTGTTTGAGGTTCAGCAGTAAGTTGTTTTTTTGAGCTCTTTCTGTCTTCTTAATGTGAGAGTTCAATGCGATAAACTTCCCATGTAGCACTGCTTTCATTCTATCCCATAGGTTCCGGTATGTTGTATTGTCATTATCATTTAACTGTATAAATTGCTTAATTTCTTCTTTAACACACTTTCTTTATCCAATCGTTTGGTGAGTGACATGCAGGCCTCTTTCAAGAGTCACATATTGTGAGTTGTGCTGCTTTAAAAATTGTTATGCATATATCACTGTAATATGATGTCTAACTTTTGGGGGCCGATACTCAGAAGGAGAACAGCTGGATCAAATGGAATTTCTATTTTAGTTTTTTGAGGAATTTCCATGCTGATTTCCATCGAGGCTGTATTAGTTTACATTCTCACCAACAAAGTAGATGGGTTCTTTTTTCCCCATCTTCTCAATAGCATTTGCATTTGATTTCTTGATGATAACCCCTTTCTGGGGCAAGATGAAATCTTAGTGTTGTTTTAATTTGCATTTCTCTAATGGCCATCGATGTTGAACATTTTTTCATGTATTTATAGACCATTTGTATTGTTTCTGAGAAGTGTCTGTTCATTTCAGTTGCCGATTTTTTTTACTGAGTCTTTTATTTTGAGGCATCTAATTCTCTGAGTTCTTTATTTATATATTAGTCATCTGTCTGAGGGAAAAGCTGGCAAATTTTGTTTCCCCTTCTGTCTCTTCACTATGATTTCCACAGTGGTTGTACTAGTTTACATTTCCACCAACAAGGCAGAAGGGAACTTTTCCCATGCAGCCTAATTTCACTATTATGAGTTATAAAGAGCTAAATAAAATAGGAAACAAGGAGATGAATCTTTTGCAGAAGGGAAGGTGACCAAGAAATGGAGAGAGTGGGGCAGGAAGGTAGGGGGAAGGAGGCGATGGGAAGGGAATGAGAAAGAAAATTAAGATGTGTCATTTACATGTACCAACTCCCCACCATGAGTGTAATCATAGTGTACTGCAAACATGTACTAATAAAAACAATTTTTAAAAAAAGCAGAGTAGTGTGCATGTATGCATGTATTTATCATATTTTCTTTAGCCTTTTATCCACTAATGGACACTTAAGTTGATTCCATGTTTTAGAAATTATAAACGATGCTACAATGAACATGAGTACAGTCATCTCCTCAGCATATTAATTTAATAAATACCCAAGCCCGGCATGGTGGTACACACATGTAATCCCAGTACTTAAGAGGTTGAGGCAGAGGAGGATCCCTGCAAGTCTGAGGTCAGCCTGGCCTATACAATGAATTTAAGGTCAGCTTGAAATACATAATAAGACCTTGTCTCAAAAAACTTAATAATAGAGGTTGGAGATCTAGCTCAGTGGTAGAGTGCTTGCCTAGCAAGCACAAGGCCCTGAGTTTGATCCCCAGCACCCTCCCTAAAAAGAAACCTAATAATAACTATTATTATTGAATAAATACCCAGAAATCTGTTGGATCATATGGAAGTTCTATTTTTAATTTCTGAAGCAACCTCCGTACTATCTTCCACGGTGACTATACCTATTTTCTCCCAGTATTTTTTAAGTTTTAGGATTTATATTTAAAAACAATCCATCTTGAATTAATTTTTATATACAGTTGAGATAAGGGCAAAAGTTCATTATTCTACATTGTGGATATTTAGTTTCCCCTAAGTCCTTTAGTGGAGAGACTGATTTTTCCCATTGATTGTCAACTCTTTATGTTTGACCATAAATGTACAGATTTAATTCTGGGCTCTCTATTCTGTTTCATTACTCTGTAATGCTGTTTTGATTATGATGGCATTACAGTAGATTTTGAAATCAGGTAGCACGAAGCCTCCAGCTTTGTTCTTTTAAGAACAAGATTGCTCTGCCTATGTAGGGTCTTTATGAGTCCACACAGACATCAGGCTTTTCTAGTTATGTAAGAGCAAATGACACTGGGGTTTGGCCAGGGATTACACTGAATCTACACACTGCTTTGGGTCATACGAACGTTCTGGCAGTATTAATTCTTCCAACACATAAACACAGGATATTATGCCATTACGCTGGTGAATTTTTCACATTTTTTTATTAATGTTTTACAAAAATTTTCACTGACTGGGCACAGTGGTGCACACCTGTAATCCTACAACTCTGAGAGGCTGAGGCAGGAGAATACCAAGTTTGAGCCCAGCCTGGGCAATTTAGCAAGCCCTGTCTCAAAATATAAAACAAGGGCTGAGGATGTAGCTCAGTGTAAAGGCACTGGGTTCAAGCGCCAGTACTACCAACCTTCACCTCCCCCCAAAAAAATTTCCAATGTACAAATCTTCTATCTACCTCTTCAGTTAAATTTAATTTTCTTTTAAAAGTTCTTTATAAATTGAATTGTTTTCTTACTTTCTTTTTTGGATAGTTAATTATTAGCATATAGAAATGCTACTCATTTCTGTATGTTTGTTTTGTATCCTGCAACTTTGCTGAAATCACTATTAGTTCTAACATTTTTGTTCTAGTCTTTATGATATATAAGATCGTGCCATTTGTGAACAATTTTACTTCTTTACTACTTGGGTGTTTTTATTTCTTTTTGTTGCATACTTGTTCTGTATTTAGTATTATACTGAATTTAGTATTTAGTACTAAATTCATTTAGTATTACACTGAACATTTAGTATTATACTGAATAGAAAAGGCAAAAGTGGGCACTGTCTTCTTACTGATCTTAGGAGAAAGGCTTTGCTTTTCACTGTTGAGTATGGTGTTAGCTGTGGTCCTGTTGTATGTGACCTTTACTGTGATCCTTGTACACCTAATTTGTTGAATTTTTATAAGGCTGTTCAATTCTGTCAAATACTTTTTACATATTTCTTGAGCTAATCATACGATTTTTGCCCTCATTCCGTTAATAATGATTTATGTTCATTGACTTATGTACACTAAACCATCCTTGCCTCCCAGAGATAAATTCCACTTGGTCATGATGTATGATCCTTTCTCATGCGCTGTTGGATTGTTTTTTGCTAGTATTCTGTGGATAATTTTTACATTTATGCTCATCAGGGTTATTGGCTTATAACTTCGTTTTACTGTGCTGAATTTATCATGACAATGTTGGCCCTAAGAGAAGACACAGGGCTGGGGATTTAGCTCAATGGTAGAGCGCTTGCCTAGCAAGTACAAGGCCCTGAGTTTGATCCCCAGCACTGCAACACTGCCCCCCCAAAAGAAGACATGAAGTGGTCCTTCGTCTTCAAGATTTTAGAAAAGTTTGAGAAAGACTGGTGTTAGTTGTTTAAATGTTTGGTATAACTGTAGAATTTCCTTCTACAGGTTAAATATTATTCCATTGTGTGTATATGTAATATTTTGTTTATCCATTCATCTATAGAACAGCTTGCTTTCAAAAAGGCTGCTATGTATAATACTGCTATAAACATAGGCCTACAAATATCTTTGAATTTCTGTTTTATTTTGGACTTACGGGCAGAGTGGAACAGCTGAATCATATGGTAATTTGACTTTTCATCTTTTGTGGAACTGCCATACTTAACTCTTCACATCCTTACCAACCCTTGTTATTTTGTGTAGTTTTGATAGTAAGCATCCTTATGGGTGTGAGGTGGTACCTCAATGTGGCTTTGATTTTTGTATTTCCCTAACAATTAGTAATGGTGAACATATTTTCATGTGCTTATTGGTCATTTGTATACCTTCTTTGAAGAAATGTCAACTCAAATCATTTGCTCATTTAAGTTAGTTGGGTTGTCTTTTGGTGATACTGGGACTTAGGGATCTGCATGTTAAAATCCTGCAGAGTGCTCAGATACTGAAGTTTTTTTTGTTTGATTGTTTGTTTGTTTGTTTTTTGTGGTGCTGGGGATTGAACTAGGGCCTTTGCACTAAGCTCCCACCCTCTTTTTTGTTTTTTTTTGAGACAGAGTCTAAATTGCCCAGGCTGGACTTTGCAACTCTCTTGCTTCTGCTTCTGAGGGTGCTGGGATTACAGGTGTGTGCCACCCTGCCCAGCTTTTCACTTTAAAGACTGTGATGATTTACTTACATTTTCTTCCAAAAGTATTGTAGTATTCTTTTCATTGCTGTAACAAAATTATCCAAAGCTCAGTATTCTATAAAGAAAAGAGGTTTAGGGTAGGAATGGTAGCTGACAGGAAGCCAGAGACCAGGCAGGGATGATCGTGCTCTTACATTAACACGTCCTCTCATGGGAACTAATGGGGTCCTTACCAGAACTATTTTAACCTTTTACCAGGACAGCGCCCTCAATGACCTAAACTTCTCTCACTAGACCCTGCCTCTGAAAGGTTCCACATCACTTCCCAACACCACCATGCTGAAAACTAAGCTTGAAGTCTTATGAGATAAACCACAACTAAATCACAGCAAACACTGTAGCTTTAACTCCTAACATTTAAATCTTTGACCCATTTTGAGTTAATTTGATATAGTATCGGTCCAATTCCTCTCTTTGTATGTGGCTATCACGTTGTCAGTGCACTATTTGTTGAACTCTTTCTTATTGAGTGTTCTTGGCACCTTTGTCAAAGATCAGCTGACCACAGAAGTACGGGCTGAACATTTCTGAATCTTGATTCTGTTGTACCAGCACATTAGTTGACCCTCTCAACCTACAATTTATTTATTTATTTGGTGCCAGAGATCGAACTCAGGACTTTGCACATGGTAGGCAAGCACTCTAACCACAGAGCTAAATCCCCAGCCTCAACCTACAATTTAATAAGCGTGCTTCTTATGTCTTTCTCACCTCGCTTGCTATCGGAAATGAACAGAATGGGCCCAAAGACAGAGTCCTCAAGCAATACACAGAACACTCTTATTCGGTTTCTGTTAAAACATCTATCAGTATTCCTATACTAGTTATGAATTCACTTAAACCTATCATTTAGTCATCATTCCCTAGAAGGAATCACTCCAAAAAATGCCCTACTGAAATTAAGATGTTCTCTTAATAAGAGACTATCAATGCAATGATAAAAGAGTAACTCAATCACTACTTTTTCTCCTAAGTGTTCATATTCTGGTTAATGATCTTTTCTGCAGTTTTTAGAGGAAACACACTGATTTGTAATTTGGGAGATTAAAAATCTACTAATCTAGAGATTGGCATATAGACTACACATTGAAAAACAGACATTTGAGGCCTTTAAATATTGTTCTGATTCTGTAACAATTATTTAATTAAAGTTACTTGTAATCCTAATTTCTTCTACACTGTCCAAGACCCTTTTTTCCTTCGCAGCTCAGTTTTCCCATTTAAAAACTGAAAATATTTTGCAATTATTATCTATGTTACCTACTAGCGATACCAGCTGGTAGATTCAATTATGAAAAAGTATTTAAATATGATATTCCCATAGAAAATATTAACATTTTAATAAAAATGTACATGAGTAATTTATCTGGTTAAGACATGAAAAATATGTTAGCACTCAGAGCCCAACAGAGAATAAAATACCTTAGTAGATATGTACACTTACTGAAATTAGTTACTTTTCTTATTACTGCATATTACTAAAAGTCAAAAATTCAGTGCCTCTTGGAAATACATAAAATTTAATTTATTTGTCCTTTCGTCTCACCTGAAAAGTGCATATACCAGGGAAGCAATCAAAGTGAAACTGACCACAACTGCCACAAGAACTTGGTCACTTACTCCTTCTATAACTGAATCATCATCCAGTTTCAAACTTTGAACTTCACCTTGATATTTGGCCATTCCAGGTCTAAAATATGAAGAAACAAAACAAAAGTTACAAACAACAAAGTGAACATTAAATATGCTAATAAAAGCAGTATAAGCATACCTGTCTTCTAATACATTTAATATCAGTAGCATCCTCTTCATATAGCCTACATTAAGCACAATGGCAGTAAAGATTCTCCCATTAATGAATTCTTGAAAATTTGCCAGAAACATTATCTGGGAGAGTACAAAATGTAATTTCCCTTAAGGAGAGTAACTGCTATAATTTACCATCTACCTCCCCTTTTAGGACAAAAAAACTTTTAAATACTTTTTTCTTCAAGCTTTTGGAATTTACCATTTATGGATGGGAAAGGAAATCTAGTGTAGTCTTCTATAAATATTCCTGTATTACCTAGCATATGATCTGTACACAGGAAGCCATAATAAATGTTTAAATAAAACTGATTTACCAATCTTAAGAGGGTTAGTAATTTGAAAGATAAAAGACATCAAGGATATTAGGGCATTTATATCTATACTAAGACTACTTGAACAAATGAAAATTCTGGTGCTTGAAAAACAATTAGCCTCACCTAAAACTAAGCTGAGCTTATGGTTCAAAATTTTTTGAACTGTCCAAAGTATGGAGCCGCTGTGAGGCTATATTTCATTATGAAGAGATGGAGAAGGAAATGAAACTTTCCCTCCCATACTCAAAACTAAAAAAATAGTAGGATCCAATTCTATAGGTATGAGGAGAGACAGCTCAACCACACAGGAGTCCAAATATCATAGGTAATTGATATTTTTTTCAGATGACAAAACTATAAAGTTCAAACTCTTAGATACCTAAAGGGACATAAAGGAAATAAATATTAAATATATGTGATATTAAAGTTCTACATTTACTTATTGTGTTGAAAAGTTTTATCCAATATCATTATTCAGGTAAGCCTGTGTTACGAGGAAGTTTTGTGTGACAGTCTAACACTTTTGTAATGAATCACAAATGGCTGCTAGTAAGAAAATTACCTCTCATGGAAGAAACCTCAGCAAATAAACAGATCAAAGGCAGGTTCATCAGCCTTACACATAGTAATAGCATGATATATCAGAAACTTTCTAATGACAGGTTTCAAGTGCTCATTATGAAGGTTAAAGTAGAAGATTTAAGTGTGGCAAACTGGCTGGGGAAGTGGAGATGACCTGCCAACGACAGAGTTCCAGGACACACATGCAGAACATTTCCCAAAACCCTGTACCTGGGACCAATCAGAGACTGCTACCTTCAATTCTTCTTGAAAGAACTTGAGCAGTTTTTGATAGTGGAGCCAAGACCTGATGTCAGCCTCAGGAATGGGAGAAAAGATCACCCTGCAGAGTGTACTGTACTTCTTTTCCTACTTTTAATTACCCCCCCACACACTCTTAATAAATATAAAACCTCATTACCTTTTGCACTATTTATTTAGAGACGGGGTCTCCCTATGTATGTATTTCAGGTTGGCCTCAAACTCATGGTAATACTCCTGCCTCACCCTCCTGACTGCTGGAATCATGGGTGTGTGCCACCACACCCAGCTTTCTGAGCTCGTTTAGACCAATTCTTTGTTCAGGTCAGAAAGAACTCAGAAACCACCTCTAGAAGAAAACCACCCCAGAGCCCCAGAACAGAGTGACAGGTACATACCAGGAAACTCAAAGAACACTATTTTCAATATCTTCACTGAAAAGAACAAATGAACTGCAGCTGAAACTGGAAAAAAAAAAAAAAAGCCCCGAATAATCTAAGGGTGGGTGTGACAGTCAACTGTGTGTCAACTTGAATGAGAACCACCAAAATGACCGGCTCAGCATAGCTTTGGCTGTGGCTGAGTGAACTCACTGAACACAGAAGATCCACTCTAGGTGTGAGTGGCACCAATAAATAGATCTGTAGCTTGAACGGAATAGAAAGGGAACAGAGCAGGAAGGATCACACTTCTCTTCTCAGCCCAGATAAAGTGACAGAATATGCAGGGGCCGACACCAGGAGGCCAGAGCTGTTTCCTTTCCACGAGAAAGGGGACAATGAGCTGAAGGAGGCTGGCGTGTGGAGACCAGTGCTGTCTGTGCTTCCCTCCCCTCTGCTCCTTACTGTGAAAGACCCCTGCCCACCTGTACACAAGAAGGCAGTGATCTGAGGCAAATGGGCCCTCCACCTCTTCAGAGCTAGCTTTGAACAAATCTTTTCTCCTTTTTACCCAAACATATGACCTCCTTTGATTTGGTCAGCAGCAAGCAAACAAATCTAAGCTTATGGGTAACACTACTTGTATCTGTTTAAAGATAATCAAAATGTTATGCCTGTCAAGATTGCCAGCCTCTAATTTACTGAATTTAATTACCTCAGAGTAATGAAGATTAAATGAAGAGGCAAATGCTTTGCAAGTACATTAATAGATGCATTATAATTACGATTACTCATATTCTCTCTTGTGTTTGTACATTTTGGTAGTTTCCCACTTAGTACTTAAAAATGTTAAATTTGGTTCTCTATTCTTCCAAATGTAAACAATAGCAATGTGACTAAATTTTACTGTACAAATTTTATAGATTGTCTATAATTTGACTCCTATGCAATTATACCCTTAAAATATTGCTTCTTGAACATTTCCAAAAGGTCCGAGACCAAAGGTACTTTAATTATTGCACTGCCATGTTACTCACATTATCTTACAACACAAATTTGCAACGTTGTTCAGAGGAACAGAGGTCAGTTGCATTTTCCTCTCCTGAGGAAATCTCAACTAACCATAGAGATCTTCTAATGTTTGATCCACTTGTTGAGAGTCAGTAGTACTTCTGCCACAGTTTTCATAAAATAAGAGTAAAAAATAAAGTGTAGGAGCTAGGGGCTCAAAAAAAGGTATGGTAGCACACACCGGTAATCCTACCTACTCAGGAGGCTGAGGCAGGAGTATCATAAGTTTCAGGCCAGCCTTGGTGCTTAGCAAGACCCTGTCTCAAAATAAAATAAAGAAGGGGTAGGGATGTAGCATAGTGGTAGTGTTACTGGCGTGACTTAGGTTTATATGCCTAAATTTGCTCACCACTGACCAAATCAAAGGAGGACATGTATTTCGGTAAAAAGGGGAAAAAAAAAAAAGATTTATTTAAAGCTAGCTCCAAAGAGATAGTGGGGCCTAAGGGTCTTTTATAGTAAGGAACAGAGAGAAGGGGAGCAGAGAGCGAGAATATAGATCTTTACACTTGCTTTATTGCTTTCAGCCATCTTTAGCTCATTATTCCCTTTCCTGTGGAAAGGAAACTAGGTTCCAGGCCTCAGAGTGTCAATATCTGCATATTTTGTCACACTTTTTAGGATGAGGAGATGAGGAGTGTTGGTTACAAAGTTTCAAGAAGTTGCTTATCTCTAAAAGGAAAAAACCCTAAGTTTTAAAGTTCTATTTCATAGTGCCAGTTATAGTACAGCACTTGCCTATCATGTGTGAGACCCTTGCTTCAATCCTCAGTAGCAAGAAAAATTAAAAAAAAAAAAAAGAGGATGGTCCCTTTTAAGACTGTAGACGATAAACAATAAAAAGAATCACAATTTCCTACTTGAGACAAAGTAATACCTCAACCATGAAGATGAATTCTAAAATCAATCTGGACAAACTGAAGTTCTACAACTTGTTTTTCATAGTCAGTCCGAAAACAGTTCTACCAAACTTGTCAGACAAGTACAGATTCTTAATCTAAGCACACGCAGTTGCTGCTTTGGCATTAAGAGCCTGAATCTCAGTTCAAGTTCTGCTACCACAGCTCTGACCCAGCAGTCTCCCAGGTCCTCTCTTTTTCTGCAAAATGTAAAAGTTGGGCTTGATTTCTTCAGTACCTTTTATTACAGACAGCTTGCTAGATAGAAGTTAACAGAGAGGGATTGGGTCCTCCAGGGAGTCAGTGCAGAAGAGGAAGATACATCAAAATTGTGGCTGGGAGAAAAAAAAATTGCGGCTGGAGGAGAAATTGAAGAGGGCCAGGTCTCCAGGTGACGATCCATAGCCAGGCCCGCAAGCCTCCCTAGAAATAAACTGCCACTTGAGATTGTAACTGCTGCTTGTAATTAGCCACCTGGTCCACTGAGCCCAGATATCCATCACACACATAGGTAGAGCATCTGGACCCACACAGCCATCCCTTTCCAGAGATGTCTTTTTTCATTCTGCATTCGAAGTTAGAGATAAGCTAAGATTAATGATGAATGATATGCTCCATATACACTTGTATATGCCTCACTTGTCTATTCGATCAATATGAGCTAAGATATATACTTGTAATCCTGTAGGCTGACTACAGTTTGACCCACATTGTACTCACACTGATTTTGCTGTATAAATAAATTACCCCTGACGAGGGCCTTGGTGGTCACCTACACAGGACTGTGCCTGGTAATTCAGGAGCTGTTCTTATTTCCAATAAACCTCTCCTGACTCCTTTGGTTTATGACTTCATTCCTGGATGTTGTGATATCGTGAACTTGGCACATCTGACATCTAACAGGTTGGGAGTTATTTTTCTCTTTCTCACTTTTACCACTTTTACTTCCATGATTCAGAATTTTCAAAATAGAGAAAAGCCAGGTAAGATGAAAACTAAAGTTTAAAGTAGTTTATAGTACACTTAGAAAAAATAGAGCTAAGGAAGTCATTCCCTGCCACGAATTTTTTTGGTTTTTTTTTTTTTTTTTGAGATAAGGTGTCACTTTGTAGTGCAGCTTGGCCTTGAACTATGTAGCCCAGGCAATCCTCCTGCCTCAGCCTTCTAAGTGCTGGGATTATAGGCATGCGTCACGACACCCTGTCTACCCACTTAATTTTAAGCAGCACCCTACAGCCATTCCTCCTTCCTCTGTCCTAAGAGCAGTAGAGAATCACATAGCAAAAACTCAGGTAATCACTGATATCCTAGGCAACAGCACACGCACATTGAATCCTCAGACACCCTCACCCTACTCAAACCTCATTAATGATTCATAATCATTCATTATGATTATATATCATGTATGTAATTAAAATCAGAGTGAATTCTGGGCCAACCATGCATGCTGAGAGTCTTTGAGATGACACAGCACCCTATCTATCATTCCTGTCAATTGTACATATAGAGATTCAAGGGAGGCATCTGGGATGAGGTGCATACCCTTTAAATTCTAAAAGCCTTAATTATCTGCAGACTGGTGCTGTGTGCTGCGATCTGTGTGCACTGCTTTTGCTTTCCTGTCACCCTACCACCACTTTTCTGTTTGTGTCATAACTTGGATCAGCATGGACTTGTTCTGAGCACAATTTCCCTTGATCTTCAATAAATGTAGATGCTTTCCACTTGCTGGAGGGTATACGCTTTTCAGTTCTGTGCTTGTACACAAGAGCCTGGATTATACATGCTGAGTTCATCACATGGTAACAGTTATAAGTTGGGTGCTGTAAAGGGAGAGCCAAACTACAATCTTCCCAAGGTTGGAATTTTCAACTCTGTAATATTTTAACGATAAAAATAAAGCTTGTCTTTGCTTTCCCTACTGAGTTGCAAATTAGTCTCAATGCTCTTTCAAGGCCCACTCTAACCTTCTACCTAGTCACTTACATCAGTTTCTTGATCCTGCCCTCTCATATCTCAATGAAAGGCAAAGGGAAACACTCTTCTAGGACTGCTGATGACCTACATGCCTTTGACTGCCAAGCACTTGCACTATTTCACAATGAATTCCTTTCAATCAAGAACTACATCTTACTCTCTTGAGCAGTGCACACAGTCTTAAATGTTGTAGGGGCCACTGAATGCTGTTTACTTGAAACTCAGAAACAAGCATTTAAGTGCACAGAAACTGGTATTTCATCTATTTCATGGGATCCTGTTAAACATGAAAATAAAGTTATTAGTACAATTTTTAACTGTTTGAGATTTACAAAAACAAAGCATATTACACCTTGGAAAGTATATGGCATAACTGAAAGAAGCCTGAAGAGGAACTGGCTTCAGACTGCTTAGCTAGGTTTCTTAGTTACTTTTCTCACTGCTGAGACAAAATACCCAATGCCCATGGTTAAAGAGGAAAGGGTTATTGTACCTCACAGTTTGATGAGGTTTTAGTTCATAGTTGGCTGGCTCCAACGCAGGGTGGCAGGCAGAGGGACAACACAGAGGAGAAACAGTTTGTGACAGGCAGAAGGCAGCAAAACAGAAGACAACAAGCAACAGCAGTCCTCTTTGTCCCTTACAGTCTATCCGGGTTACATGCCCCTAGCGTGGGTAGCACTCACACCCAGAGTGGGCCTTCCCATTTATAAACACCCAGAACTATGCCAAACCAATCAGTGGACTAATTTAGTAATTACACACCCTTGATCTCAGCCTCACACACTCTAGATCCAGCCACCTCTGAAAAGCCCCACCTATGACCGTGTGAGGCTTGGAGAGGAAGGACATCTACACACAAGTCATAACATTCTGCCCCTGGCCCCCCAAAAACTAATGCACATCCACTTATGCAGAAGGCATTTAGTCCATCTCCAAGAGTTGCCAAAGTCTTAAACAGTTTTGACACTGCCAAAAAGTTTAAGTTCAAGGTCTTCTCTGAGATTTAAGGCCAACTCTTAGCTGTAAGTCCCTGTACAAATGAAAAGAAAGTTAAATACTTCCAACATACAATGGCATAAGACAGACATTTCTATTCTAAAGGGTAAAAAGAGGGGGATATAAAGGAATGGGACCAAAACAAGAACAAAATCCAGCAGAGCAAACATTGAATCCCCCAGTTCCATATCCAGCATCTGGGGCAATCTGTAGCAAGTTCTGAACTCCAAAGGGGTCGGGTGGCTCCATCCCTATGGTCCTTCTGGTGGTTGTAGCACTCATGGCCTCTCTCTTTGGCCAGGTTTGCTCACTCCTTGCAGCTTTCCTTGGACAATCCATGCTCCTGGCTTCTCCAACCTTCTGTACCTTCGGCATCATGCTCACAGCTTTACACACTGCCCTCTCAGGGGCACACTGCCTGGCCTTCCAGGCCTTCTTCTGAAATCTAAGTGGAAGCCTTCCTGACCCTGAAACTCTTGCATTCTGCATGCACCTAAAACCAGCAACATGTGGATGACCCCAAAATCTGCTGCCAGCTGAAACAGTAGCCTTGCTTCCTTCTCTCTTAGCTGTAGGGGTCAAGTGCCTGGATCGATGAGCACTCTGAACCCAATCCCAAGGAACAAATTCCCTGTAGGCCACTGCCATTCTGGAACATAGTACTCTGGGGCTTTCTTCTCAGAGCAAATTCTTTCACCTTTGCAACCCTGAGGCTGCAAAGACTGGAGTTCTGCTGGTTCTTGTGATGTCCTCAGGCCATCTTTTTCCATTGTCCTCTTCTTTCTCAGCAACCAAGTTCTCCTCTGCTTTATCTTTGTGGTCTATGGCTTTACTGGAGCTTTCTTTCTGGCCAAACTCACAATGTTTTACATGATTCTGCTGGGTTGTTTGCTCTTGACTCTCAATACGGATCTGGCTAAAAGTCCCCAACAGTAGCCATGCCACTGCTTCAACATTAGACTGTCTTGAAATTTCTTCTGCAAGTCCACCATGTTTAACACTCAGGCAAAGTCTCTGGACATGAGCAAAATGAAGACAAACTTTCTGCTAGGCCATAACACACATAGTCTGGAGTTCAACAGCCAATGTGGTCCTCCTTCCCAGCAGAAACCTCCTCAGCCTGGTCTTTACGGGCAGCATTTCTATCAGCATTCTGGTCTTCTGAGTTCTGACCAGAATCTCCCATCAAATGCAGCTTAAGGCATTCCAGGGCTGCTTCTTCAGCTGGCATCTCCAAACCTTTCCAAACTCTTCCACAAACCAGTTCCAAAGACTCCTGAACCACACGGTCAGGTAGAGTCACAGCAATGATCCCACTTCTCTGGTACCAAATTCTATTTTATTCAGTGCTTACTAGAGAAACAGATTTAACACAAGGTATACAAATATATAAGAATTTACAAGATTGGCTTACAACCACAGAGGCAGGTGTGGAAGAGTGCAAAAGGTATGTCTGCACACTGGAGATCCAAAGGATCCAGTTGAAGGCCTGGAGCTTACTGTAGTTTCCCATGAGAATCTGTATCAGGAGGCTGAAGAGTCTGCACTACAAGGTTGAGAAGTCTGTACTGGAAGCCAGGACATGACGCCCAAGGTGAAGGTGAAGACTGGAGCTCCTCTGAAGAAACAGAAGCGATCCTTCCTTCTTCCGTTTCCCTTTGATAACATTCTGGCAATACTCCTCCCTAGGGTGGGTCTTCCACACCTAGAACTATGCTGAGCCGATTTAGTTGTGGGTTTCTTACTCAAGGTGACACCATCAATCAACCATCGCATTAGGTAAGTAAGTCTTATTGAGGGGCAGCTTAATACAGCAAAGAAGCATAAGCTTCAGAGTCAGACAACCGCATACTCATGTAAAGTCTGAGTCTCGGCATCTTCATATATAAAATGCATAAAATCAAACTGCCACTTTATTGGGAAAAAAGAAAGATTCTTACCCTATAGAATTTGTAATGACATCATAACAGCAAAACATTTAACATATTGCTTGGCATATTGTGTAGGTCAGTGGTGACAAACCTATGGCACATACGCCACAGCCAGCTGTTTGTTATCACTGAAAACTCTGAAAGGTTTGCCATCACTGGTACAGGTTCTTAGTAAGTGGAAGCTGTAAATTTTGATTGCTATTATTAAAACCTGTTAAGGAATCAGTAGAACTATGGTAAGACTTAGCCATACCTTATAAATAATGCTGTAGCTGTACTATTTAGCACCTCAAACTGTCTTTAATCAAAGCTCTATATATTTGTTTCCTGGAAGACGGGATAAATTTGGGGACACTGCACACAGGACACCAGCATTTCCAAGTAAAGCAAAAGCTATGGCAAGTTTAATATACCTCTCCCATGTCTTTCCCTTAAGTTTTCAGGGAAGGAAACAAAAAGTTAGGGAAAATAGGAAATTTTAGGACTTCCTGGAACAAAGGAGAAACTCAGTAATCCCAGCATTTGGGTGGCTGAAGCAGGAAGATCTGAAGTTTCAGTCCAACCTGGGCAACTCAGTGAAACCCTGTCTCAAAAAAATAAGAGATAAAGATGACAGGCAGAGTAGAAGCTGGCAGCAAATCACACATACTCTAGGACCTAGAATTGA
The DNA here is from genome assembly GCA_004026905.1 of Hystrix cristata. Taxonomy (NCBI): domain Eukaryota; kingdom Metazoa; phylum Chordata; class Mammalia; order Rodentia; family Hystricidae; genus Hystrix; species Hystrix cristata. The sequence goes on along the minus strand of PVJO010000417.1, from coordinate 125,432 downwards.
GACACTTGGATAACAACAGAAGAGAAAGAGAAGAAGAGCTGTAGGAATTAAGAGCAAGTTCACAGGAAAGCAAAACATCAAAGAAACTGAAGCCAACACACAGAAAGTAAGTAGTGTGGAATGGTAACCCAGTTCCCAGGAAAGGTCCTGACTCTGCTAGTACAAGTTACTTAGTTTACACTATGCTATTATTGATTTACTTCCTATTGTTAATGGCAGTGTAGCAGTTGCTTTCAGTAGATCTTTACTGTAAACTGATATCTGGCTTGTCTTTGTGTCTAAAGTATTGCTAATCTCTCTTTTTTAAAGGATAGTTTAGCTATTGCTTTTAATTGGCTTTTACTGCATGTCAATATCTGGTTTGGCCTGTGTTATTGGCATTACTGTGGTTCATTTTCTCCATTCAATGGTGCTGGGGATAAAGCCCCCAAAAGGAGGTGAGAAACTACCTCTCTTCATATGAGGTAGAAGAGATATCCATCTTGACAGATGTACAGATCTCCATATAGAAATATAAGAAGTATGAAAAAAACAAGGCAACATTACTCCTCCAAATTTTCATAATTCATCAGTGACTGACTGCAAAGATAATAAAGTGTCAAAGAATTCAAGACTTAGATTAATGACTTCAAAGAAGACACAAAGAGCTCAATAAATTAACTCAGGCATAACACTAATCAGCACATAATTGTGGATATATAGTACCCTCATTTATTATTTATAATATTTCAGTTAATGAACTATTAATTTTGAGTTTTATATTAAACAATGAGTACTTAATAGGAAAATAATATTAAAAACTAAAGTATTGAATATTTTATATTTATTGTTTATAAAAAAATCAAAATTTTCAATACTGACTTTTCTGGTGTACAAAGTCTAAAAAATAACAACAGAAATAAATTCCTATATGAAATACAATGAAACTACAATAGAACTCTATAGCAAAAATAATCTTTACTTCAATTATCACACCTAAAGCCATCTTCACACATGAGAACAGCATGTCCCACACACGCGTATCACTTGCACTGACAGTATATGTGTTTTGCTTTCCTGTCTTTTTGTAGTATATACTTGACATCTCATTGGTCCTGCTGTTTTGTCAGGAGGTTCTTATTATATTATAAAATGTGTAGTGAAGAGGAACATAAAATATCAGTAAAATTAAGTACTAAATATTTTACATATATTGCATGTTTAGAATAAAAACCAACACTTTCACACCAGCTGTGTACCTGATTATGAAACCTAAAAGATAACATCAGAAATGAATTCCTGTTGGGGATTTAGCTCAGTGGTAGAGCACTCGCTTAGCAAGTGCAAGGCCCCAAGTTCAATCACCATCACCAAAAAAAAAAAGGAAAGAGAGAAATGAATTCCTATGTGAACCACGGTGAAAATACAAAAGCCCACCACTGAAATAATCTGTGCTTCAACTGTCACCCTCAAGGCAGTCTTCCCACATGACAACTGCATGCTCCATGTACACATCTCACATACACTGACAGCACATGTGTTTTGTTTTCCTGTCCTTTTTTGTAGGGCACAGCCAAAACCTTTTTTTCTATTGTCGTGCTGGCTCTTTGTGATGCTGGGCCTGCCTCTCCACCTGTCAGCTCACCAGTGTCCACCACAAGTTTTTGCATGGTTTTCTCGTACACTTGTTATTTTCTTTGTAAACTACCATTTATCCCATACATGTTTAGGATCGAGTAAAACACAATCATTGGCCAACGCTTTGTATTTCAAGTAATATCATAGTTGCTGCATAATTCATCAACAACATCTATTCTGCCTTTGGTTTTGTTGTAGAAAGTAACTATCTCAGTCTTCAGTTTTGTGGAGGTTTCCCTGTCAATATTTCCATCATAATGCAATATCGACAGCAGCATTACCAGTTTGTTTTTCTTTGTCATATACGAGGCCAATGTTATGTCTTGCTGAAATTCAAAGATTGTACTGTGCAGTTGTTTTGAAATTGCATACACTTCATTTTGAATTTCAGCTTTGTTCTTGTGTACAGCTTCTGTGCTGGTCAACTTGTGCTCTGTTAGCAAATGTAACATCAATTGAAAACTGGCAAACCAATTGTTGAACGTCATATTCCAATTAGTTTGGGAGATGAGAGCAATAAGTCTTTCTACGACTTCATTCATTTTATTACTATGTGAATAAGGGCCTGGTGACTGAGTTCCAGGGTAAATTCCTAAACTGAAAGCATAATGTCTTCACATCTACAAGGTCATAAATTTTTCTGCCATATTTTAAAGGATTTTTTTTCCCCATATACAGCCTAAAGCTACAGTAGCATGAAATGCTGCTAGGTGTTCATCAACAGTCATGTATTCAGATGTGTGTGAATTTCCTGACAATTACCCAGAAATTGTTCAAACAATGAGCAGATAGCAGCCAGATTATCAGTTCCTTTTCTTCCTTGGTGAGTGCTTTAGTTATCAGCTCTCAGGCAATTTTAAAGGAAACCAAATATCATCAGTGTCATTGTTATTGTATAAACCTGAAGTCTACACTCACAAGTCTTTTACATTTCTGCAATTTTAGCAAGAGAAAGCCATGCTAAAAGAACAGCAAACCTATGAATGCTTTCAGTTCTGACTGTGAGGTGTCATAATAAACACATTTTTTGTCTTACCAAGTGTGTGAACACCAAGATTGCTTCCTGTATCCCCCAGGTATAGCTACTGAGACATTCAGCTGGGTACTATAATGGTAAAGTACAACTTTTCAGTAGAAAAGAGCATGATGGGTTTTTATTCCCACTGTTATGCTTTGAGGGTTTGAAGGAATACAAAACTAACATAAGGAGTGATTCAACAAAGAGAGTCTGAAGAAGAACCAAACTGTGTTAGTTACTTTTTTGCTGCTAGGACAAAATACCTGACATCCAAAGTTAAAGGAGGAAAAGTGCATTTGGCTCATAGTCTGTAGAGGTTTCAGTCCACAGTCAGCTGGCTCCAATACAGGGTAGCACGGTAGAGGGACAGCACAGAGGAGAAACAGCCTATGGCAAGCAGGCATCTGAGAGCATATCTGCTCTCTTTCAGTCCTTATATTTTATAAAGGTACCCGTCCTAGGGTGGGTGTAGCTCTCACACCCTCAATCCCAGCCAGAACTATGCCAAACCAATCAGTGGACTGATTTTGTAATCACACACCCTTGTTCCCAGCACCACACACTCTAGATCCAGCCACATCTGAAAATATCTCCTTATGACTGTATGAGGCTTTGGGGGGGACATCTGGACACAAGCCATAATACAAACAAATCCTGGAAATGAAAGCAAAGTAAGTCAAATTTAAAAACTCAGTGGAAACCCTCACCAATATACAGGACCAAGTAGAAGACAAAATTTGACAGCTTGAAGAGAAAATTGAAGAACCATTACAAACAGATATTTTAAAAAAGCCTAACAAATTATGAACAAAACACCTGAGAAACTGGGACATGGTAGACCACATTTATGAATTTGGGTATAGAAGAGGGCACCAAGGTTCACACTACTGGTACAGAAAATCTACTTTGTGAAATAAAAACAGAAAACTTCCCAAACCTTGGGAAAAACATATACTTCCAGGTACAGGAAGCATTGAGATTCCAAACAGCTATGACCAGAAAAAAACTCCCATGTCACATTATAGTTAGAAAGCAAGAGTACACAATAAGAAAAGTACTGAAAGTACCACAGGAGAAAAATTGAATCACTTATATAGGCAAATCCATCAGACTTCTCTGCAAAAACCTTAAAGGCCAGGAAGGCCTGGAACAATGTATTTCAAGCCCTGAAAGAGAGTAACTGCCAATTCAGAATAGTGTATTTGGCAAAGCTATCACTTCAATACTGAAGGAGGAATAAAGACTTTCCAAGATAAGCATCAATTAAAGAAATTTATGACCCTTAAACCTACACACAGAAGAGCAGACGAGCTATTGAGAATTAGGACAGAATCAAACATTAGAAAAACAACAAAATGACAGGAATTACTAAACAGCTTTCTATAGTGACTTTGAATATAAATGGTCTTAACTCTCCAATAAAAGACACAGACTGGCAGACTAGATTGAAGATCAAAACCCAACCCTTTACTGCTTACAAGAAATGTACCTTACTAACAAAGACACAGAGTGAAATTCAAAGGATGGAAAAAAATATTCTATGTAAATGAAACCCAAAATCAAGTAGGAGTAGCTATACTCTTATCTGACAAAACAGATTTCAAAACAAAATTGGTGGGACAAGACAAGGAATGCCAATATACATTGATAATGGGAATAATCCACCGAGAATACGTAACAACTGGGAATATACACATACTGAACATTTCTGCACCCAAAATCATAAAACAAACAATACTTCACATAAAAAGGACCGCTAGAAAAAAAAAGAAAAAGAAAAAGAAAAAAAAAAGGACAGCTAGGTCCCAATACAATAACAGTGGGTAACTTCAATATTCCACACCCACTGATAGGTCATCTAGACAAAAAAAATCAATAGAGAAACAACAGAGTTAAATAAACTACACTAAAGATCAAATGGACTTATCAGATGTCTACAGAGCATTCACTCCAACAACTATAGAACACACGCTCTTCTTGGGAGCTTACAGAATGTTCTCCAAAACAAATCATACTTTAGGCCTTAAAACAAGTTTTAATAAATACATTGAAAAATCCTGAAAGAATTTCTTGCATCTTAATAGATGACAATGGAATGGAACTAGAAATCAACTGGAAGAGAAATCACAGAAATAATACAAACACACAGAGATTAAACACTTTCAAACAATCGGGGGGTCCCTGAAGAAATCAGGGAGGAAATTTAAAAATTTCTAGAATCAAATAAAAATGGAAATATGACATACCAGAACCTATGGGATATAGTAAAGGCAGTTCTAAGGAGGAAGTTTATCCTTGGGAATGCTTAATAATAACCTAATGATGCACCTCAAGGTTCTGGAAAAACAAGAACAAACCAAAACCAGAGCTGAAATTAATAAGATGGACACTAAGAGAACAATACACAAGATCAGTGAAGAAGAGTTGGTTCTTTGAAACGATAAACCAGATTGATAAACCCTTAGTCAAAAACGAAAAGACAGAAGACCCCAAATCGATACAACAGACACAGAAGGGGGAATGTTAAAACAGATGCAACTGAAATCCACAGGATTACTGAAAAAAACTTGGAATACCTAAATTCTAATAAATTGGAGAATTCAGAAAAAATGGATAAATTTTTCTTTCTTTTTTATTAATGACACAGGCTCTCACTCTGTAATTTAGGCTGGCTTTGAATTCAACATGTAGCTCAAGCAGCTCTTGAACCCCTGGCAATCCTCCTGCCTCAGCCTCCTAAATGCTGGGATTATAGGTGTGTGCCACTGCACCCAGTTGAGAAATGGATAAATTTCTCTAGACACATATGACTTACCAAAATTGAACCTACAGGATGTAAAAAGCCTAAACAGACCAATAACAAGCAATGAGATTGAAGCAATAATAACTCTCCCCCCAAAAGCCCAAGACCAGATGGGTTCACTCCTGAATTTAATCAAATCTTCAAAGAAGACCTAACAGTAATGCTCCTCAAATTACTCCATTTTTTGAAAAAGGAAAAAAAAAGCGGGGGAAGGAATGCTTCCAAACTCTTTTCACAAGGCCAATCAGACACTAAAACCAGATAGGATGTAACAAAAACAAAAAACTACAGACCAATATTCCTGATGAACATAGATGCAAAAAATCCTTAATACAATACTTGCAAACTGAATTCAACAACACATTGTGGAAAGACGTCCCCAGTTCCTGGACGGGCAGAAGGAATATTGTCAAAACGGTCACATTTTCAAAACCAATACATAGATTTAATGCAATCCCAATCAAATACCAATAGCATTCCTCACAGAACTAGAGAAAACAATCCTAAAATTCACATGGAACCAGAAGATACCCAGAATAGCAAAAGCAATGCTGGGCAACAACAGCAAAGCAGGAGGCATTATAAATTCTGGATTTCAAATTATATTACAAAACTATAAGGATAAAAAAGGAATGGTACTGGCACAAAAAACAGACATGTGAATCAGTGGAACAGAATAGAGGATGCAGAAACAACCCCAGGTACATCCAACAATCTACATTTGACAAAGGGACAAAAACATACACTGTAGAAAAGATAGCCTCTTTAGCAAATGGTCCTGGGAAAAACTGGTCATACACATACAGAACATTGAATCTAGACCCATATCCCTCATCGTGTACTAAACTAAAATCAAAATGGATCAAACATCCAAGTTTAAAATGGAAACACAATCTCCTGGGAGATAAAATAAGTAACTCTTGAAGTCATTGATGTAGGCAAGGACTCGCTAAACAAATTCCAAGTGCACAAGAAATAACACAAAAAAAATCAACAAACGGAATCATGTTTTATCAAAACTCTTGCACAGCAAAGCAAACAACCAAGAGCGAAGAGACAACCTACACGATAAGAAAAAATTGTCAGCTACACCTCAGACAGAGGATTAATACCTGAATATATAAAGAACTAAAAAAAACCTAGACCTCCCCAAATAAAAGACCCAATCAAAAAAATGGGCAATAGAAATGAACAGACACTTCACAGAAGAAATATAAATGGCCAATAAACATATGAAAAAATGTTCACTATCACTGGTCATTTAAGAAATGCAAATAAAAACAACTCAGAGATTCCATCTTATTCCAGAAAGAATGGCTATCATAAAGAACTCAAATAACAAATGCTGGAGAGGTTGGGGAAAAGGTGCCCTTCTATATTGTTGATGGGAATGTAAATAAACTACTACAACCATTATGGAAACGAGTATGAAGATTCCTTGCAAAAAATAAAATGGAAATTCTATTTCACTCAGCTATTCCCTTCTTGGTATCTTTCAGAAAAAGTTAAAAACATCATATTACAGTGATACAACTCACAATAGCTGCTATGGTTTATTTCTAGATGCCCCCAGAAAACCTCACACTTTGGTGGGCCTTTTCAGAGGTGGCCAGATCCAGAGTGTGTGATTACTGAATTAGGGCACTAAACGGTTTGGCAAGGTTCTGCTGGGATCAAGGATGTGATACTAGGATTAAGTGTGGGAATACTACCAACCCTAAGGCATGTAGCCTGGATAAAATATAACAGACAGAAAGGGGCTTGTCAACCTCTTGCTTGCTTTGCTACCTTCTGCCTGGCATGAACTGTTCCTCCTCTGCAATGTTGTCTGCCACGCCACTCTAGCCTTGGAGGCAGCCAATTATGGACTGAAACCTCTACAAACTGTGGGCCAAATAAACCTTTCCTCCTTTAACTTGGGTGCCAGGTATTTTGTCTCAGTAACAAGAAAAGTAAGACAATAGCTAAATCTTGGAAGCAGCCTATATGTCCATGAACAGATGCCCGAATGAAGAAAATGAAGTATGTATATACAATGTATGTATGTATGTATACACAAATTTATCCTGCAATAAAGGAGGATAAATTTGTAGGAAAATGAATGCACTTTGAGACCATATTAAGTGAAATAAATCAGACACACAAGCTTAAATATGCAAAAGGGAAGGGGACCCTGAGATGGAGGGAAGAGGGAGGGGGCATGAAAAACTAATGTGTTATGTGCATGTATCAATTCCCCATTTTGAAAGTAATCATTATGTACTACAAACATGTACTAATAAAAATGTTTTAAAAATTAAAAACCATCAAGCTGGGGATTTAGCTCAGTGGTTAGAATCTTGCCTAGTAAGCACAAGGCCCTGAGTTTGATCCCCACTACCAAAAAAAAAAAGAAAAAGAAAATTAAAAATCATATACCAAGGGGCCGGGGATTTAGCTCAGTGGTTAGAGTGCTTGCCTTGCAAGCAGAAGGCCCTGAGTTCGATCCCCGGTATCAAAAAAAAAAAAAAAATCATATACCATGATCAAGTTGGCTTCATTCCAAGGATGTATGTAAGTACAGTATGGTTCAACATATGCAAATCAATAAACATAATACACTACATACATAGAATCAAGGATAAAAATCACACTAGCATCTGAATTGATGGAGAAAAAGCTTTTCACAGAATTCAACATCCCTTTGTGATAAAAACTCTGAAGAAACTAGGTATTAAAAAATCATTCCTCAATATAGTAAAGGCCAAGTACAGGACAAGTCTACAGTCAACATCATTCTGAATAGGAAAAAACAGGAATGACGCAAAGATGCCCACTGTCATCACTCCTATTCAATATAGTTCTTGAAATTTAAGCTAGAGTAAAAGAAAGGAAGAGAGAGCAATAGGAGGGATACAAATAGGAAAGGAAGAAGCCAAAATTATCCCTGTTTGCAGATGATATGATCCTATACTCAGAAGAGCCTACAGATTCTACAAAAAGAATTTTAGAGATGATAAATCTAGCAAAGTAGGAGGATGTAAAATCGACATTAAAGAATCAATAGTGCTGGCACAGTGGTGCACACCTGCAATCACAGCACTCAGGAGGCTGAGGCAGGAAGACTGCCATGAGTTCAAGGCCAACCTGCACTACAGAGCAAGACCCTGTCTCAAAACAAACAAACAAAAAAGTCAAGAGGACTGGGGATTTAGCTCAGTGATTAGAGTGCTTGCCTTGTAAGCACAAGGGCCTGAGTTCGATCCCTGGCACCACCAAAAAAAAAAAAAAAAAGTCAATAGCTCTTCTATACATCAGTAATGGACTAGCTAAGAAGAAATCAGGAAAACAACTGCATTCACATAGCTTCAAACAACCAAAAAAAACACACCTAGGAATCTTTGACCAAGGAGGTAAAAGACCTTTATAATGAAAATTTCAGAACACTGAAGAAAGAAGTTGAAAAAGGTAGGAGACAGAGAGATCTCCTATGTTCATGAATTAGCAGGATTAATATTGTTAAAATACCCACACCTCCAAAAGCAATCTACAGCCAATGCAATCTCCAACAAAATACTAATGACATTCTTCAAAAAAATCTTAAAATTCATATGGAAACACAAGAGACAAAACAATTCTAAGCGACAAGAATAAGACTGGCAGCATCATAATACCTAATTTCTAATTACACCACAAAGCCATAGTAAAAAAATAGCATGGTACTGACACAAAAACACCACAACTCAACTGAACAGAACTCAGGATAAAGAAACAAACCCACACAATTATAGTTATCTGATTCTGGACACAGGAGCCAAAAATATACCCTGGAGAAAGGATAGTTTCTTTAACAAATGGTGCTAAGATAGCTCATTAAAGAAGATTGAAACTAGGCCCCTATCTCTCACCCTGTACAAAAATCAATTCAAAATGCATCAAAAACTAGTTGTAAGATACAAACCTTGAAACTGCTAAAAAGAAACATAAGGGAAACAGCTGAATCCACAGGCACAGGTCAAGACTTCTTGACTGGGAATTCAATAGCATAAGAAATAATAGTAAAAATCAATAAATGGGTCTACATCAAATTAAAATGTTTTTGCAGCAAGGGCAACAACCAACAAAGTGAAGAGACAGCCCACAGAATGGGAGAAAATCTTTACCAGCTACTCTTTGATAGGGGATTAATACCTAGAATATACAAAGAACTCAAAAAACTTAACACCAAAAAAAAATCAAATAGCCCAATCAATAAATGGGTAAAAGAACTAAACAGATACTTTACAAAGACTAAGTACAAATGGCCACTAAGTACATCAAAAAATGTTTACCATCACTAGCCATTAGGGAAATGCTAACCAAAACTACATTAAGGTTCATCTCTCCCCAGTCAGAATGACTATCATCAAGAATACAAAAAAACAGTAAATGCTGGCAAGAATGCAGTGGAAAAGGAACCTTTCTACACTGCTGGTAGCAATATAAATTAGTACAGCCGCTACGGAAAACATTACGGAGGTTCCTCAAAAAACTAAAAATAGGGCTACCATTTTATCCAGCTATTCCATTCCTAGGTATATACTCAAAGGAACTAAACTCAGCACACCATAGAACAGTGGTGGCAAACTTATGGCACACATTGCTACAGTAGGCATGTAGAGCCCTCTCTGTCCGCACACAAGCCAAGTCGCTGCAGCATCAACCCCACATCCAAGCATTCAGGATTAATTGCAGCGTTGGTATTTTGCAATATATAAGTGGGTTTGGGGTGCACTTTGGGCACTCGGTCTCTAGAAGGTTCATCGCCACTGCCACAGATATACCTGTATATTCATGTTTACTATGGCACAATATACAACAGCCAAGATATGGAACCAGCCCACAGGCCCATCAACAGATGAATGGATAAAGAAAATGTGGTATATGTATCCAATGAAGTATTACTCAGACATCAAAAAGGATTTTGGCAGTTGCAGAAAAATGGAGTGATCTAAAGTTCAACACATTAGATTCACAAAGACAAATTGCCATGTTCTCACTAATATGTGAGATCTGAAAAAGATGACAAGAAAGTAGAAAGGAGATTATTACTAGACCAAAAAAAAAAAAAAGGTTCTGGAATAAAAGGAATTATCTACAGAGGCCCTGTGGCAATCAAATTTCCACAAGAGCCTAGGTAAAAAGACTCTTAAATTTGCCTTTTTTTTTCTCTGCAGTACTGTGAATTGAACCCAGGATCTTAGCATTGAGCTATATCCCCAGCCTTTTTTGGGGGGACAAGGTCTTGTTAAGTCACTAAGTTGCTCAAACTGGGCTCAGAGTTGTGATCCTCCTGCCTCCCAACATGATGTGATTACAGAAATATGCCACACTGCCCAGCTTCAAGAGACTTTTAACAGAATCTTCTTCACAGAGGCCAACTGATGCTACAAAATCACACCTCAAGAACACTGCAACATCATGACAAAAGCACTGTGGATCTGCAACCAGGCTTAGAAAAGGAAGCTTTAGGTCAACTGTGTCAAAGCCTTGAAAACCTGAGCAGTTGCAGTAAAGGTGCTTACTACCCCAGTCCCTCCACCAAGGGCTAGCAACTGTGGTCTAGACATTCAAGGAAAAGCTACAGATTAGCCAGGCTGAAGTCAATGTAATACACACTAGCCTTGTAACTTGCTTACTATCATGCTTTTCTCTTGTTGCTGAGACAAAATCACCGACACCCAAAGTTAGGGGAAGAAAGGTTTATTTGGCTTACAGTTCATAGATGTTTCAGTCCACAATCAGCTGGATCCAAGGCAGGGTGGTATGGCAGACAGGCAGAAGGCAGCAAGGCAAGCAAAGGGGAAGCAAAAAGGGGGAAATAAGCATCTTTTGGTCCCTTATATCTTATCCAAACTATCCACTTTAGGGTGGGTAGCACTTCCACCTTTAATCCTAGCATCCTTAATCCTGGTATCAAATCCTTGCTCCCAGCAGAACTATGCTAAACCAATCAGCGGTGTAATCACACACTCTAGATCACATGAGGCTTTGGGGGGACATCTAGATACAGACCATGACACCTAACAAGGGTACAGGCAGGCCCTTAAAGTGACAGGGATTCTATAGAAATCACCTAGTAATGGAACATAGCAACTCTGGTTTGCCAAAGACCCTGAGGCACCCAACAGAGGCACCAAAGGTAAAAGAAATTCATATTTATAAATTCTAAAGGTGTTTCAGTCATTAGTGTAAGGAAGCACATTTTCAAGAAAGACCATTGAGTGCGGCGTGCCTGTAATCCCAACAGCTGGGAGGCTGAGGCAGGCGGATAGTTAGGAGTTCCAGGACAGCCTGCACGACATAGTAAGTTTAAAGCCAGCATGAATTGCATACCGAGATCCTGTCTCAAAAACAAAAACAAAAACCAACAGAAAAAGAAAAGGAAAAAAGAAATACCACTGAGAAGACTGCAGGTGATTTTTTACATTCAGAAATAACCAGTCATCATGTGTGACCTCTTAACTGGTACTCTGTGAGGCACCATTAAAATATAAAGTTTCCAGCACTTTAGGAGGCTGAAGTTAGGATACAAAGTTTGAGCCCAGCCTGGGAAACTCAGCAAGACCCTGTATTAAAACAAAAAAATAACAAAAGGTTGGGGATGTAGACCCTGGATTCAATTCCCAGTACCATAAATAAATATACATAAATAATTTAAATTACTCAATGCTATCTGAGTAGCGCTCACTCCTTAATGAGAAAATCTACTCTTAATGGGAATGGGGGAGGAGCGCTGACAGGGCTCCAGAAATTACAACCCCAAGTGAAGGTTTTCCAGGAAGTTAACTCTGCAGCACTCCAAATAAAGGTTTGGCATTATCTGGTATCCATGCATAATCTATGAATCCACAATTCTCCTAGGACTCCAAGGCGTGTATCTTGGAAACTCCAGCACCTTTGCACTAGGGTCCAGTTACAAGAATGTTTATGGCATTGTTCTGAGTAGCCCTAAACCGTAACAAGCACACAACAACATCAGATGCAAAACAATGCAATACCAGACGGAATGAAAATTATCTATAGGCATACGCAAACTTCATATTAATTAGAAGCTATAAAACACCACAATGTTTCCACTCATAAAAATTCAAAATCAGGCAACCCCCTCCCATACTGCGTGCATGTATACAGTATGTGGTAAAGCTGTAAAGAAAGCAAAAAAGTGATTATTACAAAAGTCAGGATAGCGAGGGAATTTAGCTTAGACAAGAACACAGGGTGGGGGACCAGGGTGCCGGCAATGCTTTTTGTTTTAATCTGGGTGTTTTATACCGTTCCTTACGTTTCTATGTAGTTGATACTTTTTCTGCATATGCTATACCGTTTTATAATACATAAGGGCGACAGCTAGACAATGATTCACCATACTCTTAAGGCACTGGGAGAAACAGGCCCTGAGACCTGTCGGGGTCCCTACGGATTGGAGAACTGGCGTCTCCCACTGAGTAGGCGAACCTTTCAGAGCTTTCCAATAAAAACAAACAGCTCGCTGCAGCACGCATCTCACTGGTTCGCCAGCACAATAACTCCAAGTAAAGTTACCAGGGGCAAAGCTCCATGCGTCCCAACAAGGGAAGGTGTGCTGCCCGCGGCGCCAGCCAGCCCCCTCGAGCCGCCACCACCTCGACCCCTCCGCCGTCACCCGGCGTGCCCAGGTGCACTCCCGCCTCCGCGCCCCGGAGTCCCGGGGTCGCGGCCACCGCCCCGCCCGGAGAGCCCCGTGGCGGTCCCCAGGGACCCGACCGCCCTGCCACACTGGAACCCCTCCGAGCCTCCCGGAGCCCGCGCTCGCGGCCGGACCGGGGGACGCGTACCTCTACACAGCAGAGGACCACCTCCCAAGTCCGGGCGACCGAGAAGAGGAACGACCTCCGGGGCCTGCCCCAGCAACCCTCCCAAGCCACCGAGAGGTAGCTCTATTTCAAGTGTGAGTGCGGGCGCCGGCGCACGCGCACTGCGGCGCTTCCGTGCAGCGCGAGCTGACGGCGTGCGTGCGCGTGAGCGTGCGCAGTGGACGCGGAGCGGGCGGGCCTGGGCGCGCTTGGCGCAGACGCTCGCCGGCCCGCAGCGTTCTCGGCGGGGTTGAGCTTCTAGAGCTGGTGTGGGCGGTCGGGGCGGGCCGAGGGCGGCGGGCGTGGCCGGGCGCGCGCCCCGGAGCGCTGGAAGGAGGGGACGGGGAGAGGGTGCGGGAGTTGCGGCCGGCGCGGGGCGAGGAGGCGGCGGCGGAGGAGAAGGTGGGCCCCAGGCCAGCTCGGCGCCGGACCCTGCCAACTACCCCAGGCCGCGCGGCGGCGCTTCCGGCTGGCGGGGCGGCGCTCGGGCCCCAGCGCAGGAAGATGTTTAACGTGGAATCGGTAGAGCGGGTGGAGCTGTGCGAAAGCCTTCTCACTTGGGTACGTGGTGGCCGGGGGGCAAGGCCGACCCCTCTCCTGGGCCGCGCTTCGAGTACCCCAGGCTTGTCTGGGGGGCGAGGGCCTTGTGGTGACGGAACCCTCACATCCGGGGCCTTCCGGGGGCACGGGGCGGGCTCAGCGGAGGACAGCAGTGCGGGCCGCGTCTACACCCGCGGTCTGGCCGGACGGGCCGGGCCGGGGCAGCGAGCGGCGCAAGGGCGGGGGCAGGCGTGGCCCACGGTCGGAGCGAAACTTGCTGGGCTTGAGGAGTTGGCTGTTCCGCCATGGAAACCAGCCCAGCCAAGGCTAATGATGGGGTGCGGGCGACGCTGTAATCGTTGTTTGGCGCTGGCGCTTGTCTTGAGCTTCCGGGGACACCAAAGCGTTGTTTCTCCTGCACTCCGGCGCGGCCAGTAGAGGCGGTGGGGACCCCTGGTTATTACGCTCCACGCCTTTGTTGTAACGTCCGCGAAGGATGGAGCGTAGCTCTTTGGGGGTTGAGCTGTGCCCACTGAGAAAGAAAAGAGAAGTATGCTTTTTAAACGACGAGTAGGAAAAATACGAAGAGGCACAAAGGGCAGAGTTTTTAAAATGCAAGATGCATTTTGGCTATTGGAAAGTAAGCAATGTAAAAGTACTTATAAAGGGCGTCGAAGGTAAAAATTTAAGTAAAACAAAGATATTTGGGAAATCAGTAATGGAACTCCAAGATACTTTGGAGCAACATTTTTGGAATTCTGATTTGAAATTACTACTCAGTTATTCAGGTTCTAACATTTTATTTTGTTTATTTATTTATTTATTTATTTTTGGAAACAGGGTCTCACTATGTAGTTCAGGCTGGCCTTGAACTCGCGGTTTCTCCTTCTGCCTCTGCCATCTAAGTGCTGCCATCTAAGTGCCATCTAAGTGCTGGGATGACAGGCGTGCGTTACTATGCCCGGCAGGTTCTCCTATTTTAAAGCTGTGTTAGATACTAATGTTAACAGTAGTGCTTTTAGCAGCCCCTTCAAGAGCTGAACATTAAACCTATGCTTGTATGTTTTACAAACTCTGGTTAGGTCTTGGGGTGGGTGATGGAAAGTAGGCAGAGCCATGGGTTTAAACCGAGTGCTGCTTTAGGGGCTATTCCTTTTACTTGTTGCTAAAATGTTAAATACCCCTTCTGGAAGAATCTTTTGGGACACGGGACCTCATGTAAGTTAAGGCATTTTCTCTACCATTGAGCCATGGCTTCCCCCCCCCGCCCCATTTTAAAACAAATGTCAAAGAAATGCTGTCTAGCAGTGCCTTGGATTATATTTCTGGTTACAGGTTAAGCTCACTCCTGTGCAGGTTACTTTGCTAGAAAGGTTCGTTGTAACAAATGTAATTTAAAAAAAAAAAATCTGAGGTTTTTATAATATGGCTACATCGTAAATCAAATTATGTCTCCTGAAACATAGAATATATGTAATAGTAGAGCTTGATATGTTCGGTAAATTTTATATTATACCATTCTTGGGATTTCGGGTTCACAATTTCACATAGCTGACAACTTTAATAGGTTTTAATTTAAAACAAAGGGATAGAAGCTGTGTTTCAGAAGAGATGATACAAGGTTTGACTAGGCAGGGGATGCTTTTTAGGATTTTCTGAAAGGAATAGATTTGGCAGAGGTCAAACAGAAAGCCAGTGATTTTCAGGGTTGCATTGTTGAGTCTGTACAAGTAGTGCCTTGCTCAATGGTAGAAAAAAGGAGAAAGAAGGCAAAGATGACTGCTGAATCTGAAGTAGTGCTACAATGTTTAAAGTCTAGAAAGAAAAGTCATGGAAATAGAGATATATTTGAAGAGCAGCTGCCAGTGATAGTGCTGAAAAATGGTAGAGAAAAAATCATAGAGGAAACTTTGAAGGACTTACAGCAGAAAACCAGACAATTTTAGAGAATCTGTTTAGAACTGGATGCAATATCTAGAAACAAGGATATGTAAACAATAATTGAGGTGAATGGACATGGACATTTTAGTCTAGTAGTTTTCTTTCTGACTGGAGAGCAGAGAAATGCTGAACGCAATTCCAAAGCCAAATGTAAGGGAAAATGTATACAGTACACTCCAAAGTAAAGATTCCCATTTAGAATAATTTGCTACATTTTAGGTAAACTCCTATTTGACTTGGTTGTGTGGGTTTTTTAAGCACATGGTAGACTAGAAGGTGAATGTAGCACTCAGCAAAATACAGACAGCTGTCAATGACAGAGAAGACCTGTGAAGTAAAGTTCAGTCCGGGTGACTCAGTCTTTGGGCTGCCAGCTGTCTGTGTCTCCGGAGCCTCCATGTTCAGTTACAGTGTCATACTTACGATCCTGAGCAGGAAATAAAAGTTTATTTTCAGGGTACAGCATTCAGTTTGGGACGGGAGAGATGTGTGGAGTACATTTTAGACATTCACTGGAAATGGCTGAAATAATGAAAGCTTACGTGCGTAAAAAGGATGGCTGTTAGTCACCTATGCAGAATTCAGTCCTCTGAAACTGAATCTGGTTGTTTCAAATGTTGTATAAATTGCTGGTGTTACCAGAGAGCCTACTAGCCCAGGAACCGCATTTCGGATTTTTGTTAAAAGAGGAGTACTTATAAAAGAAAAGTAATCCTACAAATGGAATACATCTCAAGCTTCAGTTCTCAGTCAGTGTATGCAGTGTATGCCTGACATGCTTAAACGTTTCCACTGTACCTCTGCTCCCCATCCTCTGGGTCAAAATTTATTTCTGCCTGTTAGGAAAAGTCTGCCCTGCCTGTTAAATTTATCAAGCCTAATTTCTTGAATTATACCTGAATCTCAGTGAAAAGATTGCACTTTCCCAGGGCGTTTCTTCTTTATTTTGCAGTGCTGGGGATTGAACCCAGAACCTTGAGTGTGCTAACCCCTACCACTGGGCTAAGCCCCCGCCCAAGCCTTAATCAGGTTTTAGAAACTGAAAAACAAGAATCGAATGCTACCAGTTCATGACAAAAAGCTAAGTGGAAAAAGAATCATCGTATAGGCTTAGTGCACTTATGGGAAAACCAGCAACCTTACATATCCCCATTATTTTCATACTTTTTTGGGAGCCTGTAGAATGCGTGCTTATATTAGCATGCATTATGATGTTAGAATTAGGAAAGATATAATTATTATGGTGGTATCTCCCCATGCCATTCTCTCTACTCTGCCTAAGTCCATCCTGCCAACAGATCTGATTTTCTAATGGAAGAACAAAGAAATCTCTCATGCAGGAAGGTTTAAAGCACTTTATAAAGTATCAGTATAGCATGATAGTTCAGAGTACAGCTTTTAAGCTTGGCCTACCCGGGTTCAGTTTCTTGATTTTATTTCAGACTACTCCTCTGTTTGAATTGCCTTCAGATTTGACACTAAGGTTGCTAACTCTGGCAGTGGGTCTCATACATTAGCATTGACCAGCATCACCCTTGCTTAAAATATGGATTGCTGGGCCCCAGGGCCAGAGTTTCTAATTCCTTAGATTTGGGATAGGGCTTGAGATTTTGTATTTCTATTACATTTTCAGGTGATGTGACCTGGGGACCACATTGGAAAGCCGCTGCTATAGAGCAGGGTTTTTAATCACCATTTGACATTTTGGGCTGGATAATTGTTCAGAGCTGTGAACTCTGTACTGTATATTGTAGGACATTTAATAAATAGTAACATAGCTTGCCTCTACCTAATAAACATTAATAACACCCACCTGGCTCCAACAGCCAGCCTTGTCTCCTAAGGAGCAAAATCACCCCTGGTTGAGATCCACTGCTCTGGGATTGCTAATTCCAGGAGTTCTCATGATTTACTCTTCCTGCTTTTGTTGGGGAGGGAGAAGCAGAAGTTGGGTGGTATTCATAAAGCTTCTTGAATACTTAGCAAGAAAGATTATGACTGTGTTTGCCCTAACATGGTTAAGTGCAGTTGTCTTTGAATTTTATTGTACTGTTTTTCTGAAATGCCCAACAGATGATAGCCCAGTGATTTGGTAGGTGATAGAATTTTTTCAAATTGAGGTAATTTACACGGCATAAATTTCATCCTTTTAAACTATACAATTCTTTGGTTTTTAATATAGTCACAGGTTATGCTATAATCACCTTTATCTAGTTCCAAGAACTGCCAAAAAAAATTAGTGTGGAGATCTTCTCAGAGCAGAAGTGGACATTGTCTAGCCTTCGTGAATAACTATACAAGAATATAATTGTTTGGAAGCACATATTAAAATCAGAAATGAAAATTTAGCTTTTTATGAGTGCTAAGAGAAAAACAGATCTAGTCTTAGAACTAAATTATCCTTAAAATTAATTTATTGAATTGTTCATTCTGATTTGCCAGAGGCAGTTTTCTAGTCTTACATCCAACGGTCCCTCAGCCTGGGTTCAATGCTCTGCATTGATTAAATAATCTTCCATTCCTTCCATTTGGTAGTGCTTTGGATGAGACGAGTCCAAAGGCTAAACCAGCACCCAGCTACATAAGAATTATTTGATGAGCTTGTTAAAAGTAGATCTCCCATCGAGCGTGGTGCTGCACACCTGTAATCTCGGTGCATGGGAGGCTTAGGAGGGGCCTGTTATGACTGGTGCATTGGGATAAGATTAGTGATAAAGAGATGAATAAGATGTGGTCCTCACTGCTGCCTCTTTTTCCTTCTAGCTACCTCTATAAAGGAATAATATTTTTTATAACAGTTTGTTAACTTAGCAGCTGTAAAATGAAAGCAGGTACTTATTTCTTGTAAAATTATGAGGAGGCAAAAGAAAATTATGAGGCACCTGCAGATAGTATGATGTAAAGTCCCAAATCAGTTCCTACAGATGATGTTTATTTATTCCGTTTATTCATCTATTATTTTACTTTTGAGGTGAGTTCTTGCCAAGTTGTCCAGTCTGGCCTCAAACTCCAGCTTCCCAAGTAGCTGGAATTTAAAGATGTATGCCACCATGCTTGGATTATCTATTATTTTTTTTTATTGGACTTCTACTTGTATAGGTTGAGACCTTTCTTATCACCTCTCCCGAAATATTTACCTAACTAAAAACTATCTTGAGGACTTTCTTTTTCCTTTTTAGTGGTACTGGAGAATGAGCCCAGGAATGCTTTACCACTGGGCTACATTCCTAGCCCTTTTTATTTTGAGACAGTGTCTCACTAAGTTGCTTTGGCTGATCCCAAACTTTACATCCTTCTGCCTCTGCCTCCTGAGTAGCTAGGATTACAGGCATGCACCATCACACATGCTTATGAAGATCTTTAAGATAATTCCCTTGGCCTCTGCCACCATAACCATCACCACCCATAAGACTCTACTATGTAAATTATGAGGGAAGTATCACTTTAAGGGCAGTTTGGCAATATTTATCAAAAACTTGAAAATGTGTATACACTTTGACCAAGAAATGCTTTTTCCCCCCATGCCCAGTAAATAAAAATAAAACAGAGAGATAGTCACCTAAGTGTAATTCCCGGACTTTCAGTTGTCACAACCAAGGTTAGCCTCATCTGTGTTAATATGTGGATTGGCTAAAAGAGGTGTCCTTACCTCTTTCCCTCCATATCACAGCCAGTTTAATATTCATCCAGTTCAAATCTCATAACCTCACTTTCCTGCTTACAATCCTTTGCTTTAGGCCTCTTTCACCGTTTTACTTTTCTCCCTCTCCTGTCTCTCCCTGTAAGTCTCACCACCAGACAGGCTGCTGCTTATTTCTAGATTCTATCACGTTCTCTCTTGTAATCTTTGTGCTTGCCATTGCTATAATACTAAGCAGTAAGATCTATCTATGAGAGGACAGCCTGTGTCTATTATTTATTTCCTTAAAAATCCAGATCAGACTCCTGGATAATCATTGTCAGCTACGTTTCCTTACATTCCTCAGACACATTATATTGACCAGTACAAAGATAATTCTGTTTTAGAATACATTTGAAAACAAAATGAATTTGAATATCAAACCTAACTATGGTAAATATGACTTCTACATCTATATATTTTGGCTGAGTAACAAAAACCTCAATCTGGCTAGGCTTAAACAGTACAGAAATATATCTCACACAATAGGAGACTTAAAGCTTTTTTAATTCACTGGTTCAATTTTTACCTTAAGGACTTAGTTCTGTCTCTTCTCTCTGCCTTTTATTACCTTAGCCTGATAGGGATGCCTCAGCCCTTAGTAGTTGTAAGGTGATTGCTATCAGCAGTTGAGGCAACACAGCTTTACTCACATGAATAGATTGACTTTTTCTCCCAGAAGCATCTCCATGTGGACTTTGTCTCTGCCCTGTTTATCCCAAGTCAGTTACTGGTAGAAGGGCTAAAGTTACCATAATTTTTCTAGACCATCTCTGAGTAGAATGGATGGTATGAAGTCATCTGGTATCTTACCAGTTTTTCTATCAGAACTTTCAGTAATAATCCACTTCTGGTAAGACGTTGCCAGTTTTTTTCCTTTTAAAAATTTACTCCAATCCGCAAGATGAGATAATCACCAAAAGCATAAAACCCTAAGAAATCTTTATATAGCTTAACCATAGAATCTTCTTTCCTTTCAGATCCAGACATTTAATGTGGATACACCATGCCAGACTGTGGAAGATTTAACGAATGGGGTTGTGATGGCCCAGGTTCTTCAAAAGATGTGAGAATAGATTGCTTATTTTTATATATGTTTTTATATATATTTTTATATATGTTCTTAAACACAAATCTTTATTAGATTGAAAACACAGATTTAAAAAGTGTGTTAACTTGCCGCCGCTGTGACAAAATGCTACCTGAGATGAAACTTGTGAGGAGAAACAGTTTATTTTGGCTCCCAGTCCTGGCGGTTTTAAGACATGGTTGTGCCTTTACTGTAGGGCCTGTGGTAAGGCAGCATATCATAGTGGGAACATGTGGTGAAGAAACCTACTTGCTTCACGGCAACAAAAAGTGAAAGGGGAAGGGGCTAGGGTTTCTGTATTGGCACATTCCCAATGATTGAACTTCTTTTCACTTTATGAGGCCCCAACTCATAAAGGTTCTCCAGTTCCCAGTAGTGCTGTGGTCTGGGGACCAAGCCTTTAACACATGGCCTGTCGGGAGACATTTTGGTTCCAAACTATAGCAGACTCTTTACATGCAACTTGTGTTGCATGTAGAATGAGAATTGTAAGCAGCAATGATAATTTTGATGGCATGTACTTGTCAGGTATAGATTGACTATTTGCAGGTTTGATCGGGTCTATAATATTTGTAATACTTGAGTTTATGGTATCGACCAGATTTTGCCATTATCGGAGAATCTAAGAAGCTTACCCACACCCCTCATTGTTTTTTGTTTGTTTGTTTGTTTGTTTTCTAAGACAGGATCTCCCTATGTAGTTCAGGCTGGTCTTGACCTCACTATGTAGTCCAGGCTGACCTAGAACTCATGGTGATCCTCCTGCCTCAGCCTCCCAAGTGCTGGGGCTATCGGTGTGTGCCACCACGCCTCGTCATGTGTTTTCTTAACACTGAGATCTTCCCTGAGCACCCATATAAAACAGCAGCAACCGTTCCCCTGTAGTATTTTCTATCCCCCTTAACCTTTTGTATTAATCCCCAAGTGTACGTACTGTATTGATTACTTTTTTATGCCCTGCTCCCTCCAAGCTGGAAACAAAGAGTGTAAGTGTGAAAGTTCATGTGCAACTAAGGAGCTTATTTTTCACTGTTGTATCCTAGCAACTATGAAAATGTCTGTTTGTTTTGTGTTAAAATTGAGCCATATGAAATTACCATTTTCTGTAGGTCAAAACAGTCAGATATTAGCAAATTCTCCTAGTTCAGTTTTCATGGGTGCTTATAATTGTGAATGACTAAAAGGAATGAAATATTTGTTTGGGATACATTAAAACTACTTGATTTATACTTTGAAAATCTAGTAGTGCAATTGATATTACTATGTTTATCAACTTTTGACCTAGGAATTTTTTAAATAAAGTGTTCTGTGTGAATTGGGTTTGGCATAACTTGGGGCTACTTTTATGTTTTAAAGCCCAGAGCACTTGTCAGCTTGATGATAGTAAAACCTTTACATATGACCTGGGATTTCCTATAGTTTTGTTGAGAATCAGTCATCAGTAAATGAGTTTTTGGTGTTATTTACCTTACAGTAAGCTACATAGAGTTCTACATCTGAGAATCTGGATACCTACAATTGAGAGAACCTGTCTTTGTTTCGATTGATTGATTGATTGACTGATTGATTGTGGTACTGTGAGTTGAACCTAGGGCTTTCATATTGAGCTACTTTCCTGGCCCCCTCTTTAAAAAAAAACAAACAAAAAAAAAACTTATTTTGAGAGGCTTGGTAAGTCACTGAGTTGCCCACACTGAGTTTGAACTTGGAATCCTCCTTCCTCATCTTCCCAGAGTGCTGGGATTACAGGCATGTGCTAGCATGCCTGACACCCAGAGAATCTGTCTTTGTGCCTTTAGAACTGGAAATTTGAAATTCATATTTGAAAACTAGTACAACTTGTTTTCACTTACTTCTATATTTAATATACCTGACATATCTCTGTCCATATGTATTGGCACGCAAGATTTTTGATTGAACTTACCTTTTGAAACCTGGCCAGCCCTTGTTCTGGTACTCGGAGATGGGTGATCTCATTTTCGTGGCCACTTCTGAGTGGTGCCATAATGTGTTTTGGCTTTCCAGTGATGGAAACTTTCACTGAATTTCTTAATGAGGAATATTTGTGGGTATCTGGGCTCAAGTGATCTTTCTATATATATGTCAGTAAATGAATTTTTACCAAACTAGTTTGGCTAGGATTTCAATCACTTGCAGAAACCAGAAGAGAGAATGCATATGTATATATTTTTGTGCGATTTTCAGAGGGGGAATTTATTTTGTTTTGTTTTTGAGACAGAGCCTCACTGAGTGGCCCAGGCTGACCTCAAACTTTTGATCCTCCTACCTCCGCCTCCTGAGTGCTGAGATTACAAGCATGCAGTGCTGCGCCCAAGTGTGTGTTTTATCCAAACATAATCTAAGGGTCAAGACCAGGATGCCCAGTCTCACCACATCTATTTAACATAGTACTGAAAGTTCTGGCCAGAGGAATTAGGCAAGAAGAAGAAATAAAACACATTCTGACAGTAAAGGAAGAAGCAAAATTGTCACTGTTTGCTGATGA
Organism: Hystrix cristata; assembly: GCA_004026905.1. Taxonomy (NCBI): domain Eukaryota; kingdom Metazoa; phylum Chordata; class Mammalia; order Rodentia; family Hystricidae; genus Hystrix; species Hystrix cristata. Next base: position 102,385 of record PVJO010000417.1, on the reverse strand, counting down.
TGTATGTTATATGTAGAAAGCCCTAAAGATTACACAAAAAAACTACTAGAACTTGTAAGTGGATTCAATAATGTTGCAGAATACACAGTTAACATACAAAAATACTGTTTTTATACGCTAACATGAACTATCTGAAAAAGAGATCAGTCCCATTTACGATAGTTAAAAAAGAAAAAAAGTCTAACCTACTTAATTAAATTTAAGTGATAAGAGATCTAGCCTTATCTGTACACTGAAAACTGTAAAACATTCATGAAGTTAAAGAAGGCACATAAATGGAAGAGTATTCTGTGTTTATGGGTTGGAAGAATTGATGTTGTTAAAATGTCCCTTGTATATTGTTCCAAAGCAATTTAGAGATTCAAATGTGATCTCTCTCAAAACTCCAGTGTCTTTTTTCTTTTGAGAAAAGGTCTTTCTGTGTAGTTCAAGCTGATCTTAAACTCCTGACCATCCTCCTGCCTCAGATTCTCTGCTGCTGCGATTATAGGCATGTGGAGCCACCACACCTGGCTCCAGTGTCATTTTTCACAGAAATAGAAAAAATATCTTGAATTTCATATGGAAACACAATCAGGAGCAAGAAAAAGTAGGAGCCATTATAGTACCTGATTTTTAAGCTAGAGCAATTAAAACAGTTTGGTGTTGGCGTAAAAAGAGCCATTGGCCAGTGGAAAGAACAGAGATCCCAGAGATGACCCCACAGATTGCAGGCAACTGACTTCCACAAAGGTACCAAGAACATACAGTGGGGAAAGAACAGCCTCCTCAATAAAGGGTGTTGAGAAAACTGCATGTCAAGATGTGGAAGAATGAAATTGGCCACTTTCCTCACCCCATATACAAAAATCAATCCAAAATGGATTGAGGACTTTTAAGTCCTAAAACTAAAAGTATTTGAACAAGAAAAACATGCTATGGTATTAGTCTAGGCAATCATTTTTTTTTTTCCTGCATGATGAACAAATAGCCAACAGAATGGAGAGTTTACAGATGGGGAGAAGATACTTATAGGCGTATTTCTGTTAAGAGGTGAATATGCAAAATATATGAGGAACTCAGCATAATAGCAAATAAGTAACTCAGTTAAAAAATGGTCAAACGACCAGAGTAGACATTCCTCAAAAGACACGTAAATGGCCAATAAGTTTATTTTTAAAATGCTTAACATCACTAATCATTGGGGAAATGCAATTTAAAACTACCTTAAATCTGTTAGAATGGCTGTTATCAAAAATATGAAAGATAAATGTTGGTAAAGATGTGAAGCAAGGAGAACCCTAGTTACGTAGTCAAAAATATAAATCATTTTATTATGGAAAATGTTATAAAAGTTTCTTTAAAAAATTAAAAGTGAATTTTATAGATCCAGGACTATTACAGAGTGTATATTCAAAGGAAATGAAATGAGTATGTAGAAGAAACATCTGAATTCTTGTGTTCATTACAGCATTGTTCACAACAGCCAAGAAATGGAATCAACCTAAGTGTCCATCAGTGAATAACTGGCTAAAGAAAATGTGGTATATTTATAGTGGAATACCATTCTGTCTGTGAAAAGAAGGAAATCCTGTCATTTGTCACAACATGAGTGAATCTGGATGACATTAAAGAAATACCACATAATCTCACTTACATGTGGACTCTAAAGCAATCAAATTCATGGAAGTAGAAAGTAGAATGATGATTGCTTGAGGCTGTGGCACAGGAGAGGCGGGGAAATGATGGTCAGAGGGGACAAAGTTTCAACGGGACAAGTAATTTTTTTATATTCATCATACATCATAGTGACTGTTGTTAACAATATACTATATATTTCAAAATTGCTCAGAACAAGCTGTTCTCATGCCAAAAAATAAGCTTTTGAGTCAATGGATATTAGTTTGATTTGATCAGTCTATACTATCTACATGTAACTTTGTACTTCATAAAAGTAATTTGTCAATTTTCAATTAAAAATTAAGAAATTAAAAAAATAAAATAAAAATTAAGAAATTAGAGACGAGCATTATGTACATTGTATTCTCTAACATAAAGTGATTATTTTAACTTAGCAAAGTTTTATGGACATATTTCTCATCACTACTTTGTTTTCTACTTTGTACCCCCAAAATTCTTCCTGTTTTCCTATTAAGGAAAAACGAATATAGAAAAGCATACATTAAAAAATTATTGAAGTGTGTATATGCAGAGGGTGGTGTGTGTGTGTGTGTTTTCACTCACGCACACACACCTCCTTATAGCCACCCCCCTGATTGCGAGAGCCTTTCTGATACCCTAATGGCTCCCCTCATGTGCACTTCCCTTCTCCCTAGTCCATACCCCTTATGCTAAAATGTTGCTGTGATTCTTACTTCTATACCATGAAGTTTCTGCCTGTTTTTGAACTTCTTGGAGATGGAATCATGCAGTACATACTCTTGTGACTATTTTTTCATTCATTATACATGATATGCATCCATATTCTTGAATAATAGCTATTTTAAATAATTTTTTATGATACCTCACCAACATTACTTTGCTTATCAGTTTGGTACAGTACTTAGTGAATGACTACTTTGTGTCCAGCACTAGGGCTACAACGATGGGCCACACAGACGTGGTATCTGCCCTTGGGATGTTTATAACATGAAGAAAAACAGGTTTTAATTGACTTTGAAAACAAAATTTTAACAAATGCTACAGAGAATAAATGCTACAGCAAGTACAGTGTTATCAGAGTTTATCATCTTAGTCTAGGAAGTCATGAACATTTTCCTTGAGTAAGTAAAGATAAATCTTGAAAGATGGTTTATAACAGATTTCTCAGCAGAAGAAGGAGCATATGCAGAGGCCCTGCAGAGAAATGGGCTGTCTGTGTTTAACAGTGCTCAGAAAGAGAGGGTTTAAGTGGCTAAAGCTGGGTACATGCGGAGTGCAAAAGGAAGATGGAAAGATAGTGGAGCCAAACCATGTAGAGTCAGTCGTGCTTGACCTGTGGACTTTAAGAAAGAATGAATTCATGGATTTTTAAGGGGAGGAAGACAGGGATTAACACAGTTGGATTTGAAACCTGAAAATGTTCTGGCTGCTGGAAAAGGCTGGGGTGATTTGGAATGATTAGTTGGAAAGAAATTTGCAGTTACTCAAAAGGGAGATGATAGTACCATGGACTGGGAGGTTGTGGAGGAGGTGAAGACAGATGAACAGACTCAAAAGGGTACACAGTATTTTCAGGTTTTGATAATCCATGCTGAGATAGTGAAAAAAGGAAGTGTCCAACTTGACTCTCAAGTTTCTGACCAGCAAATACACAGCAGAGGGTACAAACCACTGATGCGGGAACACTGAAAAAGGACCTACTATAGAGAAATGATGGACATGTCATGGGTTACGTTTAGGGTACACTGAATCTGAGTGGTATTGAGACATCAGGAGGATGTACCAAGTTAGTAGTTGGCTGTATGGGTTTAGAGTTCAGAAAAGTCCACAGTGGTGATATGTCCTTGGATATCTTGTGGTTAAAGTCATAATATGTCTTTTAGATCATTTTCTGTTTGCTCATCTGCTTTGGAAAGTTGGAACTGAAAGTTGGAACTTTCAGTTTTGTCATTGTCTTCACTGTATTCTTTTTATCCATCTAGTCCCTTTTATTTATCTATTATTTGATTAACAGGCTTTTGAAGCACTTTTAGGTTTACAACAAAATTGAGTGGAAGAGCTTCAGTGTGGAATGACGAAAAATTGTGACTGTGGACAGAAGTGAGAGTTGCACAGCATTGTTTATGTTTTTAATGGTACTGAACTTTGCACTTCAAAATGGTTATGATGCCCAGGTCTGGTGGTGCATGCCTGTTGTTCCAGCTACTTGGGAGACCAAGGTAGGAGTACAAGTTGGAAGCCAGTCTGGGCAGCTTAGCAAGACCCTGTATCAAAATTCAAAGGTTGAGACTGTAGCTCATTGCTCTCTGGATTCAATTCCCAGTACCTTAAAAAAAAAAAAGAGAGAGAGAGAGATTAGAATTGTGACTTTCATGTTATATGTATTTTACTATAGTTTTTTTAAGTTTTTAAAAAATTGAAGCAGAAAATGTAGGAGTTCTCGGGTACACCCTGCTTCTCCATGCACACAGCCTCCTCTATCAGCATACCACAGGAAGTGATACATTTGTTACAGTCAATGAACCAACATTGCCACGTTGTTACCACGCTAAGACCAGGTTAGCATTCAGTGTTGGTGTTGTACATTTTATAGATTTGGACAAATGCAGGTCATACTGCTAACACTATTAGTATAATACAGTATCCTTTTCCCCACCCCCGCGTCTTCCATGCTGTGCCTGTTCATCCTTCCCCAAACACTTGGCAGACCTGATCTGTCTCTGGATTTGCCTTTCACATTTAAGTTTCCTCTTGGTCTTTCCATGCTGGATTCCGCGTTTCGTTTTGGAGCTTCCTTTTTTATTACAGCTTTATTGAAATGAAATGGACATACAGTTGTTGTGGGGGAGTGCTAGGAATTGAACTTATGGTCTCGTGCATGCTAAGCATATGCCTTACCACTAAGCTACGACCCCAGTGCCAACTTTTGCATTTTTAAACTGTACAGCTTGATGAATTTTGACCTGTGTATGCCCATAAAGCTCTCCCATAACTACAACAGTAAATATATCCATCATTTCCAAAAATGTTCTCATGCTCCCTTGTCTACCTTCCTTTTCTGCCACCTTTTTTCATCTCCAAACAACCACTGACATAGTCTGTCGGAGTACATTAGTTTGCATTTTCTAGAATTTTATGTTAAAAGGCTCATTTTATTTATTTTGTCTTTTTTTTTTTTTTTTTTTGTGGTACTAGGGATTAAACTCAGGGCCTTCTCACTGAGCTTTGTCCCCACCCACCCCCTTTATCTTTTGAGACAAGGTCTCCCTAAGTTGCCAGCTTGGCTCGAACTTGCAGTCCTCCTGCCTCAGCCTCCCGTATTACTAGGATTACAGGCATGTGCCACTATGCCCAGCATAGTATACTGTTTTCTTTTTTAAAGACTAAGGTGTGACTCTTTCTTGCAAATAAAGTAGATTCATTCATGTTGTTGCCTATATATGTCCTTTACGTGTATCTCATTATGTAGATGAGTGTACCATGATTTATTCATCCATTGATCTGTTGATGAACAGGTGGCTTATTTCCAATTTTTGCCTATCACATACAAATGACCATTACTGTGCAAGTCTTTGTATGAACATACGCTTTCCTTTTCCTTGAGTGAATTCTATGTGGGAATCATAAGGTATGGATCACCTGGCAGGTATGTATATATTTAACATTTCAGTAGCTGTTAAACTAGTGAATGTATTATTTATATCTACATCAGCAACGTATGAGCATTCTCATTACTCCAGACTCACCAACACTTGCTAAGATCAGTTTTGTTTTTTTTTAATCTTAGCCTTTCTGGTGACCATCTAGTGTTTTAATTTGCATTTCTGTAATGAGTGATATTGAACATCTTTTCATATATTTGCCATACATCCATTTTTTTTGGTGAATTGTCTGCTATAATCTTTGGCCCATTTTTTTAGTTGAGTTGTCTTATTGAGAATTTGTATATTCTAAATTCAAGTCCTTTGCTGGACATATTTCAAAGTATCTATTCCTGGTCTGTGGCTCCTCTGTCAATTCAATAGTGTTTTTTGCAGAGCAAAACTTTTAATTTTGATAATGTCTAGTTTATTAGTTTTTTAGCTTAATTTTTAATTATAAAATATTTTCCAAACACTGTCAGTAAGATTTTTCTTAGATATTTCATAGTGTTAGCACTAACATTTAGATCCGTGATACATTTTGAGTTACTCTTCTGCTTCTAGCATAAAGTGTAAGGATACAAATGTGTTTATTTCACATTCGTTGTTTAAGCACTGTTTGCCAAAAAGGTTTCTTTCTGAAGTTTTCAGGACATTTAGTCATGTAAAACTGCTTAATGACTGACAGACTTTCTCCACGAATTGTTAGATTTTTGTTCATTTAAATATTTTCCACTAACAGATAAGTCATTGAAAACTCTTTAAGATGAGTGGATTGTATCCATTTGCATCTGTATGTTAGTGAACACAATTTTTTGATCTGTGGCTGTTAATATCTAAATTTACACTTGGAAAATTTTTCTTCTATTTTCATCTGCCTAGTTTGAAGACAGTGAACTTTAGACAGTATAAATTTTTATAAAAGAGCACCCACTTTGGAAATGCTGCATGAGACAGCAGGAATGTTACCGTTTATGCCATGAAACCTGTGATTCTTGGTGAATTTCTAGTGCATATGCCAAAAAACAGTCAGCACTTTGCCCTGATCCCACTATAGCTCCCTTTGCCTTGTTACTCTGTGAAAATTCTGTTTCTGTCCTAATAACACCGCATCTGTAGTTAGCTCACACCTGATGACTTGTGTCTCCCAGTACAGTGGTGCTGCTCCCCAGCACAGGTTTCATACTATCTTTTCCTGCAAATCCTACCCTGCGGCCAGTTTGGATCCTGGCTCACTGTCACTCTTTTCCAATACTATTCTTGTCTAACTAAATTTTTAGTGATTCAAATGTACACCTATATGACCTTCATATCATTGCCTGTCAGTTTCTTGAATGCGTCGTCACTTGTCTTGTCTTCCGTACAACTTCAGCTCCGAGGTCCAACAGTCATGCCCTGTGTCTTATAAATAATATGTAATCCCTCACAATCTATTTTCCATTTACCATTGTTTTACCACTACTTCTGTCTTTGCATTGCACCAGCTCTGCCAGTCAGACTTCACCTTCATGCTGTTCTCTTCCATCTTACTTAGCTGTGATTCCTTGGTCAATTGTGATCACTCCCCTGTCTACATTTTAGCTCTTTTTCTTTCTCTTATTTATTTGTATTGTTTAACTAAACAACAACTTGTGTTAAAATTTCTAATGTTTTGCCTCTTTTGCTTCTCACCAGTGCAATGGAACCTGGCTGGAAAAAAACCGCAAACATGGTGATACTGTATTTCCCTAGTCCCTTCACTCTCCTGCTTTTCTAGGTGACTGCCTCACACTTTTCTTTCTTCAGACCTCTAGTTCTATCTCTCTTGTCCTTCTCATCTCATCACCCAAGGTAGGATACGTCCTACTTCCAAGAAAATTGAATCAAATAAAAGGAGATTTCCCTAGAACCCTGTGACTGCATTTACCCACCTGCCAACATCTTTTTAATTTTTCCTTGCTACCAGTTACACCTGATCTGAGATACTGAGTGGAAGGATCCTGCTCTGAAGCGAGGACCCCCACACCTTGTGTACTAGAGTTCATCGTCACTCACCTGCTCAAGATCATCACTTACCCTTAATCTCCCCTTTTTCCTACATCATCAGCTTTCTCTTTTCTACTGCATCATACCTATTAGCATACAAACAAATTCTTTTGCTTGTATTTCTTTTTTTCGGGTGCTGGGGATTGAATTCAGGGCCTTGCCCTTGCTAGGCAGGCATTCTACCACTTGAGCTAAATTCCCAACCCATTATATTTCTTTTTTGTCTTTAAAAATACTTCTTGGTTGTGGATTTAGCTCCATGGTAGAGTGCTTGCCTAGCAAGCCCAAGCAAGGCCTTGAGTTTGATCCCCAGCACCCAGAAAAGAAAATTGTCTCAGTCAGACATCATTGCATTTTTCCTCCCTTTCGCAGCAGGACTCCTAGAAAGAATAGTCTGTACCCAACTGTCTGGATTCTGCCCCCCACCAAATTCAATTCTGTCAGGCTTTTCCTCCCACCATCATATTAAACTGTTAAGGGTACCCATGAGCTACATGTTGCTCATTTGGATGGTCTGAGTCCTTATCTTTACCTACCAGCATCATTTGATAACACTATACTTACCTCCTTTTAACACTTCGTAAATTTGGCTTTGTGTTGTTCGGAGATAGTATCTTGTTAGATAGGCCAGGAGGGCCTTGAACTTACTGTGTAGCCAAGGCTGGCATCAGTCTCAAGATCCTCCTGTGTCAGCCTCCTGAGTGCTCGGATTGCAGGTGTGCTCCACCGTGCCCAGCTCAGAGTGATTCTTTTAGTAAGTCATATTTGCTGTTCAGAACCCTACATTGTTGTTCATTTCACTTAGAGTAAAAGCCAAAGTACTTGGAATAGTATATAAGATCCTAGGGCTGGGGATTTAGCTCAGTTGCACAAGGGCCTGAGTTCGATCCCCGGTACCACACACAAAAAAAAAAAAAAAAAAAAGATCCTAAGTGATCTGGCTATTTGTTACCACTCCAACCTCATTCACTATTTTTCTTTTCCTCGGTGGCCTCCTTCCTCATTTTCAGTCACATCAGATATCTCCTATTCTAAGACTTTGGGCAGCCTTTCATTCTGCCTTGCCTGACATTCGTCCATTCCTCAAAGAAGCCTACCGTGACCACCCTACTTAATACTGCTACCACCCTTACACCCTATAGAGTAGGGTCCTGCTCTATAGATGTTCAGAAAATATTTGTTGAATAAATTAATGTGAAATTAGTTTGATTTTAAAATTAAAAAGAAAGAACTTGATGTTCTTTGAGCCTTTATCTTCGAGAAAGTGTCACCATTCTAGTTTTCTATCAGCAGTCTCCTGGACACCAGTTGGGTTTCCTGTATTTCAGTTTAATTCTGTTACTAACTCCCTGAAGCAGCTCAGACTCAACAAGTTAAAGACAAAGTCTTTCAATTCTGAATTAGCGTAGAACTCACAAGTTAGGGTAAGGCCTTATTCCACAGGACAGCCTGCACTTGAGAAGATGACTGGAAATGGGGTCCTCAGTGCATCCACACTTCCATCTGGCCAACTACAAGTTCAGAGGTTTCCTTGCTCCCCATCGCCACTCCCCAGTTTGATAATTTATTTGAATGACTAATAGAACTCAGGAAAGTACTATACTTAAAAGTTGATTATGAAAGATATAACTGAGGAATACCCAAATGGAAGAGAAGCACAGGGCGAGTAAGGTGTGGAATTAAGGTAGCACAGAGCTTCCATTCCCTCTCTGGGCAAACCACCTTCCTCAGTGTGTTTGCCAGCCCAGAAGATCCCAGACCTTGTGTCCAGTTTTTATTTGTAGTTTTATTACATCAGACATGATTGAATCATTGGCCATGGATTGAACTCTAATCTCTAGATGACCCCTGCCCTTCCCAGTGCTGGGCATATGGGGCTGAGGATTCCAACTTGTAATTATAGGCTTGATTCCTTTGGGACCAACCCTGATCCTGAAGCTACCAAGGGGTCCCATCGTGAGTCACCTCATTAACATAAACTATCCTATGGCCAGAAGGGCTCATTAATTATAAGACACTCCTATCACTCAAGACATTTCAAGGATTTTAAGAGATCAGACCAACAATCAGGAACAAAACTTGTGTTCTTTTTATTTTACCACAACTACACGCTGATTGAGAGTGAGATCAGAAGTAGAACATTGATGCCTCTCAATTTTGGAAAAATAGTCCATGTGAGATAAAATGAAACTCAAGCTATTGATTATGGTAGAATCCATCATACTAAAAGGATATTTTCATTTTTATAGTTCCCCAAGTTGTGTCTTTGGCTTAGAATCTATTCCTAATGTGCCTATATTGTTTATTTTGACTCAAGGGCCTAAGCACATTAGCTCTACTTCTGCTGTTACTATGGATATGAAATTAATTATCCTAGTCTGTTGTCTAGTAAACATTTAATGGCAGTAGACCAGTATAATTATTTTAGGTACTCAGAAGATCATTAGGAAATAGGCATACCGGGGCTAGGGAGTTAGCTCAGTGGTTAAAGCGCTTGCATAGCAAGCACAAGGCCCTGAGTTTGATCCCCGGCACCAAAAAAAAAAAAAAGCTAAACCGATCTGGAAATAGGCATACCTACTGTCCAAAGGCAAAATTATAATAAATTTAAAGGTCTCTCCTACCCCCAATAATGAGGATTGAACCCAAAAACAGTCTACCACTGAGCTACATCTGCAGCCCTTTCTTAATTTTTATTTTGAGATGAGGTTTTGTTAAGTTGCCCATGTGAAGCTCAAACCTGGAATCCTTCTGCTTCACTCTTTCCAAGCAGTTAAAAGTCTAAACTGGCTTTTATTTAGAATTGGTAACACCTCCTTATATAAGCTAGTGTTCTGATTAACCACACAAGGGAGTCTGCTTTTATAGGCTTTTCTGTCTATAAAACTGCTGAAGAAAGCAGAAATCGGGAACAAAAAGCACACTGGTCATTTCATGTAATGGTTAAAACAAGGGGACTTTTTTTTGTCATACCAGCTAAAAACTGGCTGTTATCCTTTGCTCCCCTGATTTCCTCGATGGTTAGGTAAAAGGCTTAATTTTAGCTAACTTTAGCATATGTGACTGGATTTTGATTTGGTTTTTTTGAGCCTACTGCAAGAGCCCAGTCCAAACTAGTAGTCTCATGTAAATTTTATATTAACACTAAGAATCAGCACAAGCTGAGCATGGTAGTGGATGCCTGTAAGCCCAGTGCTCTTGAGGCTGAGCAGGAGGATCACTATGAGTTCAAGGCCAACCTGAACTACATAATAAGACCCTGTCTCAAAAAAAAACACATCTATAAAAATACTGCAAATTCCCTAATGAAAAGGCCATAATAGGGAAAGGAACCAAAATACATTTATTTTGGATTCCATCTGAATTTGGAGGTGTTCATAAAGAATTTTACATGGCTAAAATAATTATTTTGTTTCTGTAAAGGTATTTGACTGCAAGAAGACTGATTTTTTTTTAGGATTATTAAGGATTAAAATCAATGGCTTTTCCTTTAAGATATGACTCGTATATCATTACAGACGAGTAAATATGTTACTGGTGAAATCTAAGGAAATTATTTTGTACACACATGTATATATTTTTCTTGGCAGGGTCAGGACATAGGAAGAAGCTAAAGATAGCTTCTTAAGAAGAACTTCCCCAGCAAGAGGATCAATTTTTATTTACATATCTGTGCAGAACTCTAATGTATTAGAGTTTTGAGAAAATCGCCCTTGCGTTGTTTGATCCTAGAGTGAGACCATTAATTAAGGAGTACTTAGAAAACATTGTTGAAATTGTATACTGAAAGAAATAAGTTACAGCTACTGGCCTGTGTGTGGAGTCAGTTTATTACTAGGAAAAGTCACATTGAATATAAGAAAGTTTTAGTCTACTATTCATTCTTTTGTTTTGTTTTGTTTTGTTTTGTTTTTTTGGTGCTGGGGATCAAACTCAGGGCCTTGTGCTTGCCAGGCAAGCACTCTAATTGCTGAGCTAAATCCCCACCCCCTACTATTCATTATTTTGTTTTATTGTACATGTATTTTGTTTGAGACCAGGTGTTACTTCGTAGTGCAGGCACAACCTCCCACGTGCTGGAATTACAGATGTTCAGCACCATGCCCAGTTTAGACTACTATTCTTGGTATGTTCTGTCTGCATAATATTTTTATTAGATTGGAAGCTTATGAAATGTAATCACCTTACAAAATTTTGTTGAGAAGCTATGTGCCAGACTTGAGATGCTGGGCAGTATGGCAGTGACTAGCAGATGCAGGCCTCTAATGTAGTGTCATGAATGGCGTTGGTATTTTTCTGTCAGTGATCTAGTTTACTGAGCATTAAGGAGAGAATTAGCCAAGGAACCATAGTTTTTTGGTTTTTTGTTTTGTTTTGTTTTTTGTTTTTTGGGTTATTTTTGCTAGAACCAGTTATATATATGTTGAATTCTGATCTATTTTGACAACTCTGCCACTTAACTATCTGATTGAACTTAGGAAAATTACTTAATTTCTGAGTCTGATAGTCCTTAACTGTAACATAGTAACAGTCTCTTCCTTGCAGTACTTTTGTGACTGCCAGTGCTTGGTGTGTAGCATATGATGCAATAGGTACATTCCTGATGTGATACACAGTGTACATGACACTAGCAGCTGTTTTTCTTGTCTGCTCTTCCTACCTCAGACATGACTCAGATTTTCATCTTTTAAGGAATAAGCAGACTATATCATGTTGTTTGATTTGAAACATTTTATTCAGATTTTTCTATTTTATTCATAGGAAATACTACTTTAAATTGCCAATGAAGTATTTCATAACCTTGCAGTACTCAGGGTGTATAATTTCTTAGACACTCTAAAGCATTTTTAAAGGACTTTGTGGTGAAATACAAGTATCTTTAGCTTTGTGAACCCACACCCCAGCCAGGTGGTATATTGAGTGCCTTTGGCTTTGGGTGGCCGGCAGTACCAGGGTCAGGCGGCACTGGACTAATAGATGGCCCCACTTAGGAGTTTCTTCTATTGAAAAAATTGATACTTGATTGCCACGATTCTGCTTTTTAGACTGTAACCTTTGAGACTATTTTAGTATCAAAAATAACATTGAAAATACTCTAACTTCTGTGATCTTTAGGATAGTTCTTTAGTATTTTAGTAGAATCCACTTTGTTGTCTTCTTTTGTTACCTGTTTTTCTGAAAGATTCCGACCAGGGAGAACAGTTGGAAGCAGCCCGCTGGTTGCAGCAGATCTTTCCTCTGTGAGCACACCTCTGACGGTCCTGGTCCTTCTTTTGAAACTTGTGTGTCCTGCTGGCACTGCTGTTGCCTATTGGCTATGTATGATTGGATCAGGAATGAAAACGTGACTAAAACACGAGTTTTCCTGGGGATTTAGAATTGAGACTAAATGCCAAGCTGGTCTTTTGTTACTGGAACTGAAGTAATAAAGACTTGAAACGTATCTGTAGGCATTTCCATCCTTGTATGTGGAGGAACAGAAAAAGTTGCCCTGAAGAGAGTACAGGGTGAGTAGAAAGAAGCAAAGATGAAAGTCAGTATTGTCCAAATTCTTATTCCAGTATTTTCTTGGGCCCAGCCATGTTTAGTGTCATAATATACATCAGTGATCTTCAAGTATGTTGCCCTTTTCTTCCATAAATTTGCTCAAACTGGTTTCTCTTAATAGCAAAAGAACCTCAACTAAAAACACTAAATTAAAATTAATATAGTTGGGTATGACTATCTACATAAACAGTGAAGTTAGTTACTCCCCTTCTCATCACTGTATACAAATGAATCATAGACCCAAATATAACATTGTTAAAACAATATAAAATTCTTACAAGGAAATGTAGGAGTATATCATGACTTTGAATTAAGCATAGGTTTCTTAGATATGGCACCAAAAAGTACAAGATAGATAAATTAAAAAACTTTAAAATTAAAAACCCAGATGAAACATGTCCATACAAAAACTGGTATATAGGGGTCAATGCATCATTGTTTGTAATAGCTAAAAAGTGGACATAGTACCGTGTGTACATCAGCTGATAAATAAAATGTAGTATAGTCATGTATCACTTAATGGCAAGGACGCTGAGAAATACATCGTTCAGCAATTGTCATTATTTTAGACATTATAGAGGATGCTTACAATAGAAACTAAGGTGGCTACAACATCACTAGACAATACAGTCTTATGGGACCACCATTGTATATGCTGTCATTGGCCATAATGTTATATGGTACGTGACAGGACATCTATAAATGGGGTATTATTTGGCCTTAAAAAGGAACAAGGTTTTTGTTTTTTTTTTTTAATCTCAAATTTTTTTTTAATTTTTAACCAAGAACATGTATTGGTACATTGTACATATAATGATCACATTCATCACATTTATTTTGTACCTGTACATGATGCATCTTGGTTCTCCCCCCTCTTCCCCACCCCTCCCCTCTAAGGAACAAGGTTTTAATGCATGCTGCAGTATAGATAAACCTTAAACACACTCTAAACTGGACATGGTGATGCATACCCCACAATCCCAACACGCAGCAGGCCAAGACAGAAAAATCACTATCTTGAGACCAGTTTGGATCAGGGGTTCTGTCATACATACTTACATACACACACACATACACACACCACAACAAAAAACCCTCTTAAGAAGCCAGACATAAAAGAACACATATGATTTCATCTATATGAAATGTCCAGAATAGGCAAATTCATGGAAGCAAAGTAGATTAGTGATTTCCAGGAACTGTGAAGAGGAAATAAGGTATGACAGCTGACAGATACAAGATTTCTTTTGGGCGATAAGGAGATCTAAAGTTAGATTGTGGTGATGCTTGTATAATTTTGAGTATGGTATACTAAAATGGGTAAATTGTATACTATCATACAATGAGAACATGAAGCAGTTTTTAAGACTAGATGGATAGCCTGAACTACATAGCAAGTTCAAGATCAGCCTGAACTATATAGCAAGGCCCTGTTTTAAAGGACGCCCACATGCTTCCCACCCCAAAAAAACCAAACGAGACAGGCTTCAAAAGTCAATTGATTTCTATACAGGTAACTTAGTTATAACTGTTTTTAATATGCACTTATTACCTAAATAAGTACATTTTTCTTTTTTCATAATTAAAGTTGCTTCATTTAAAGCTAATTTGAATAAAATTTAGTACTGATTATATTTATCAGTTTGAGTTACAGTAAAACTTTAAATGTAGCTTTTATTCCCAACTTATCTATTTCATTGCCATTCCATTCTTTCGTTGTAAAAAGGCAGTTGTGGTGTTATGCAAAGATCTTGGATTTAGCAGTTACTAGACCAGAATAAACATAGGTGTTCCACTGCGCTCTTGGATAAAGAATGTCATTTCTTAGAACATCAGTTTGAAAAACTTTAAGATGAGGTTCATGCTTAGTTTGAGAAGTTTGAGGTTTTTCTTCCTAACATTTGTTAGAAGTACGGAAGTTCTTACTAAGAAAAATAAGTATGTTTAAGTTCCATCCTTGTTTTCATGTATTTGTTCACAGTAATACTTGCAAGCAGACATAGTGTCCAACTTGCTGTAATGTCTAGTACTACATCTGAGAAAATAGGTTCTAAGTGTATATTTTTTGAAGAAATTGAAATTTAGTGACATTGTTGGTGACTTTGGAGTATTAGGTGATGGAGGCAATTGAAATATCTGCAAAATTTATTCTGATTTTCTTAATCTACTTTGTCTTTTAAAAAATTGATTGTGACTGTTTCTGGGTATTTGTGTGGTATCTACAGTTAATTCCAGGTTACTATATTCAACTCTAACTTTTAAAAATGTATTAACTACTTATTACCATTTCTTGCCTTTTTGATAAAAAATGTTTTTATAGTGAGTTAATAATAAGTTGCTTTTAGAGAAATCTGCTATACAGTAATTACAGCTAGTCTCACATAATTCCTTAGTGGCTGATATGTGACAAATACATTTTTATGCCTCACTTAAGTAGTGACATGGAATAGGTTTCAGTTTTGTGTTCTTTTTAGCATGATAGCTACATGATCTTAATATGCCTTTCCTTATTTGCAGAGATCCTGTGTATTTTGATGAAAATTGGCTAAACAGAATAAAAACCGAAGTGGGAGATAATTGGAGGCTAAAGGTATTTCTGTTTTTCCATATAGTAAGTCTTTAAATATTTTTGTGTATATAGTTGTTGGGTTTTTATTTTATTTTATTATTTTTTTGGTGCTGGGGATTGAACTCAGGGCCTTGTGCTTGTGAGGCAAACACTCTAACCACTGAGCTAAATCCCCAGCCCCTGTTGTTGGGTTTTTAATCTAATATGTCTAGTGAGCTTTAGAAATTTGGCCTGTGGTGAAATCATCTGGAATTGAAGATGTGAAGGTAACCTAAGTTGCCCATTATGGAGGGAAAGGGGAAAGAAAGAAAATGAAAATATAACATGTGTAGGTATAAACCCCTATGATGAATATGATCATTATGTATATCTAAAATGTATCAATAAAATTTATTTTTAAAATGCTTTTTTAAAAAAGCAACATAATTAACGCAGTAAAACACAGCGTGTGAAGACATGAGCTTTGGAGCCAGACCACCTGTGTCCACACCTCAGCTCTCCCATTTGTTCTGTCTGAGGGATTATTTAACCTTTATGTGATTCAGTTTCCACATTGTAGAATGAGTGCTGTTGTCAATGAGAAAATATTTATGATGATGTTCTTTTATGTTAAACTATGTTTTGATTTGTTTGCCTTTTACCCAGTTGTTGTCTCTCTTTTTAAACAGATTAGCAATTTAAAGAAAATATTAAAAGGAATCCTAGATTATAATCATGAGGTAAGGGCTTTTTTCTCATTGTATTTGAAATTTATGGGAAAAATTTCACAATGGTTTCAAATTAAGGAAAAATTGCCTTCAAATTCATATGAGTTTGTCTTCCCTTGTATAGTTTGTAGGATGTTGGTTCAGACATCTATTAGGTGGTGAATAGATGACTAGCTTGTTCACTATATTTTGGGTATTTTGTTGATGATTATTAATTCTCTTCATCTTTCCCTTACTTGTGAAGGGAGTTGAGAGCCTGTTCGCCATTAGAGTCAACTCCATTGCTACTTCCATTTTATCTTTTGGCAAATCCCTGGCCCTAGCATTCGTTTATCCTTTCTAGTCTGTATCATACTAGTGCGGAACTGCCGGGGAAACATTCAGACAATGGAAGGAACTGATTTTTACTTTTTTTTTTTTTTTTTTTGGTACTGAGGTTTGAACCAAAGGTCTTTGCACTGAGTTACATCCCAAGCCCTTTTTCTGTTTTTAGTTTTGAGATAGGTTTCACTAAGTTGCCTGGATTGGGCTGCAACTTGGAATCCTGCCTCAGTTGTTACCTTTCTCTCTCCTCCTGGAAATTCTTTTGTCTCTGTCCTGTCTCATATTCTTTTTAATGAATCATTTCTCTTTCCTGGTTTACTTTCTTTATTGTTTTGATGGAGCATGTTTTCTCATGCCATCTTCAGAAGAGTACATGATAGGTAATGTTTTCAGGCCTTGTACATTTGAAAATAATTTTAGTTCTCCCTTAGGTTGGGGTGGCTGTGGAATTTCAGTTCAAAAATCTCTTTTTGTTTTTTGGTACCAGGGATTAAACTCAGGGCCTCATGCTTGTGAGGCAAGCACTCTAACCACTGAGCTAAATCCACGGCCCAAAAATCTCAGTATTTTAAAGGCCTTGCCTGCCTTGTCCTCTGGCTTTCAGTTCTGCTCTTTTCAATGCTTCACTTTTTCGTGGGGATTTTCATTCCCTGTTGGTAACTTGTTCATTTTCTGGAAATTCTAAGATCTTTTTAAACTCCAAGGTTTATGATTCTACACTTTGGTGTAAGATGTATTTTGTGGGATGCTAGATATATTATTATGTGTGACACTTAGCAATCCTTTAAAACCAAATACCTACTAGTTTGGTGGGGGGTTTTTTGTTTTGTGTTTTTTTTTTTTTGTTTTTTTTTTTTTTGGTCATTTTGTGTTGTTTTTGTTACTAAGGATTGAACCCAGGGCCTTCACACTGAGCTACCTTCCCAGCCCCTTTTGTAATTTTTAATTTTGGGACAGGATTTTACAGGTCACTTAAATTGCACAGGCTGGGCTTGAACTTGTGATCCTTCTGCTGCACCCTCCCAGAATGCTGGAATTACAGATGTGTACCGCCATTCCTAGCTAAATACCTACTAGTTTTAATTTTAAGGAAATTTTCATAGAGATAATGCACATAGGGGGGTGTGTGTGTGTGTGTGTGTAATACATATATATGTAATATACATATACAATAGATGTATATATACTTATATGTAATACATGGTGATCTTAGCTGTTGCTGAAGTTCAAGTGCACTTCTACCTCCAGGGTGCCCTGGGGTAATCTTTGTGTTGTGTATTTTCCTCTGACATATTGCTGTGTGGTTTGCTTCTTTGTTTTAGATATTTTGGAGAGAGTGGAAGTGTTTGCTTTGTTTGTTTGCTTGCTTGTTGCTCTTGGTGCTGGGTGTGCAACCCAGGGCCTCATACATGGTACGCATATGGTCTATCACTGAGCTCCACCTCCAGCCCCTCTGCTCAATTTTTATCTTAACATAACAGGCCTTCCTTGATCACCTTAGGGCTAGAATAGCAGATCTCCTTCCCCACAACTCACATCCCTTTTCACTGTAAAATAAACATGCATTCAGAAAAGTGCATGATGTGGTGTATGTCAATTTCATAGTTAACTATAGCCATGTAACATAGGTCTGTGGAACACTGTCACCATCTTTGAAGGCCACTCTGTCTACCTTCCTGTTCATAACCTTTTTTCTCATCGCCTCGCCGGAAAAACTATGGTCCTGAATTTTTAAATAATACTGTTTTTCCTTTTTTTCATAATTTTACTTCTCATATATATGTCTAATTGTAGGATTTTAAATTTTTTATTTTCTTCCACTTCTTGTACTCTTTGCCTTGTTTTTCATGTAGGAGACTTTTCTCAAATGTCTTCATAATCTTGGGTTGTTTATTGATATTTAAAAACAAAGCAGTATAAAAAGCTGATTGGAATCTGAGTGATGATTTTTTTATACTGTTAAATTTCACTTTGTGGAGTTGGGAATTTAGCTCAGTGGTAGAGCACTTGCCTACCAAGCGCAAGACCCTGGGTTTGATCCCTGACATCCAAAAAAGAAAAAACTCACTTTGAGGTTATCAGGCAAAGATCTTTCCATTTGTTTGCATGTGTCATTTCATTTGGGGCCAATTTCCCCATAAAAAGAATCCTCCATTCTTCCTGCTATCATACCTTGCTACTATTGTTTTGAGAATCAAATGCAATGAACATCGCTAGGAAGGATCTTAATGTTGGCATGAATTTTTTGTTTACTCAGCTCATTCTGGTTCCCCCTAGTTGAGAACCTTCTGATTCTAGTTTATCAGAAAACAAAGCAATGCAATCCTCCTTGGAAGACTAGAAGGTTCAGTAGTACATAGTTTCTTTGTCAGTGTACATACCACATACCAGATTAAGGACTAAATTGCTGTGACTGAAGATGGTCATAACTTAGGTATGGGAGGTAAAAATGGAAATTGGGAGTGAGATTGGCAGAACAGCTCTGTCCTTGGCAGTGAGTTTTTGGTGATAACACACTAATCTCTGTCTTTTTTCTTTTTTTTTTTTTTTGGTCTATGAGAGCGAATGCAACTGTATTCTTTTTGTCTTCATTCAGATTTTGGGACAGCAGATTAATGACTTTACCCTTCCGGATGTGAACCTTATTGGGGAGCATTCTGATGCAGCAGAGCTTGGAAGGATGCTTCAGCTCATTTTAGGCTGCGCTGTGAACTGTGAACAGAAGCAAGGTAACTCATTTGAAGCTAATGTATGCATTTAAAGTACTAAAGGAAACTAATATAGAATGTATGTTTTATATGTAAAGTATCAGTGTAAACATTAACATCTTTCTAACACTACCCATTTTCTATAATTTGCTCATAATTTGTTGCAACCTTAAATGAGTTTTGCAAATTAGAATGAACTTGATTGTGGTGATATTTTTTTCCCTTTCTGCATGACCACGTAGTTCTTTGAGTAGATTGATTCGTTATGGTGGTGCTGCTAGGGATCAAACTCAGGGCTTTGTGCATACTCAGCACTTACTCTATCACTGACTTACAGCTCTAGCCCAAGCAAATTGTTTGTAATGCATTTTAACCACACCTGGATGTGATAAAAGGTACTATTGATTGGACAAGGTCCACCTAATTAGTTTGCAACAAATGAACCAAAATGTACACCAGTTCACTGGCTATTCAGATTTGCTCTCCCAGCATATATCTATCATAGATGCCTTAGGTAATGTTTTAAAAATGTATTTTGAAATGTTTACAAGTTTGTCTTTATTGTGAGGAGAGAGGAGACAGGGTCTCACTATGCAGTTCAGGCTGGCTTTGAACTCACTGTGTAGCCCCGGCAGGACTTGAACTCATGGTGATCCTCCTGCCTCAGCCTCCTGAGAGCTGGGATTGCAGGTGTGTGCCACTATACAGACTTGATTTCTTTTTTTTCTTTTCTTTTTTTCTTGGATGCTAGGGATCCAACTCAGGGCCTTGAGCTTGCCACTGAGCTAAATCCCCAATCCCCTCGGTTGAATTTTAAATATTACCTTTAACTCTCTTTGGAAGCAAAGAATTCTACTACATATTATCAAGATTTTTCAGGGCTGAGGATTTAGCTCAGTGGTTAGAGTGCTTGCCTGGCAAGTGCAAAGTCCTGGGTTTGATCCCTGGCACCAAAAATAAATAAATAAATAAAACACAAGAAAAAATTTTTCATTCCACTTATTCATAAATAATTATAAAACTTTTAGAAAATCCACAAGATACTTCTTTTCTTTTTTCTTCTATCTGTCTGCCTGTCTTTTTCTTTCTTCATTACTAGGGATTGGTCCTGGGGATTCACACTTTGTTTACATCCCTGGCTCTTTTTATTTTTTATTTTGAGATAAGCTCTCACTAAGTTTTCTCGGCTAGCCTCAAAGTTGCGATAGATGCTCTTACCCAAGCCTCTTGAGTACTTGAGACTGCAAGGTGTACACCTCTGCTCCTGGAAGGGTTTTTCATATTGATGCACAGTCAAAAGAAAGCCTGGAACTTGAAGGGCTTTTGGGGATTGGTTTCCACAAAGATGAACAAAGACTTTTAAAATAAATCGGTAATTTTCCTGTGTTATCTCATTGCTGGAAAGATCTCACTAACTGTATAAATCTGAACTATCATCTTTTATTTTCCCTTGTTTCCTTTGCATTACAATCTAAAATATCCAACTTTAAGTTTCCAGAACTGAATTGATCCCGCATATTACATTATTATCATTATGTTGAAATATTGGTTGATTTACTAATTCAATTTGTAAGTTTAGTAATAATTCTGTACATGATTTATTAAAGCACAGATACAATGCCCAGCCTACCCGTGTCCAAATACAATTCCACTCACACAAAGTATGGAAGGATATAAAGCAAATTATTTAATCTGTATTTTAGTTTCTCAGGAAAAAGAAAATTTAGTACATACCTAATAAGGTTATTCTGGGGACTTAATGAGACAATTATGTAAAATAGTACAGTTTTTTTTGTTTGTTTGTTTTGTTTTTTTCTTGTACTAGGGATCGAACTCAGGGCCTTGCATTTGCTGGGCAAACTCTCTGCCACTTCAGCTAGATCCCCAACTCCATAAAAGAGTACAGTTTCTTATACATGATAATAATTCACACTAAGTTATGTGGAAACATAATTTTTTATATAGTACCTTAAAACGATACTTAGTTCAGTTTTCTATTGTGTGTTTTGTGGACTCCTAAAATGTCAGTTTTTATAGTTATTTAATGATTCTTACTCTATGAATGTGTGAAATATAAATTAGTAAAAATCACTAGGATAGACTTAAAAAGGGCTATTCTTAAAAAGTTAATTTGCAGGCTTTATTAGAAAAATATGGTATTCTTTTCTTCTTACTGTTTTGTTTTTGGTTTTATATTTAGTTTTGGGGATTGAACCCAGGCCCTTTGCACTGAGCTATATCCCCAACCCTTTTTTTTTCTTTCAAGGTGGGGTTTTTCTGAGTCACTAAGTTGCCCAGGTTGAGCTCAAACTTTTGATCTTCTGCCTCAGCTGTCTAGAGTGCTGGAGAAAAATATAGTACTTTTATGTATAGAGTAAATCCAAAGTGACAAATTTTCATTTTGTTCAAGTTACTTGAAGACTACCTTTGACGCATAAACAATGTAATTACATCTTTTTAAAATTTCTTCCAAAGTGCTTATCTAATTGTGTGTGTGTGTTTGTGTGTGTGTGTGTGTGTGTGTGTGTGTGTGTGTGTTGCTGGGGATTGAACCCAGGGACTTATTATGGAGCTACATCCCCAGGCCATTTTTTTTTTTTTTTTTAAAGACAGGGTCTCACTTGACTGGGCTTGAACTTGTGATCTTCCTACCACAACCCTCATTTAATCTTAAGTAGCTTTTCTGTTTCATCTACTGGCTGCTACTCTCATTTGCATGGAGATGACATGTTTTCTAAAAATTACTGTTTATTATACATAAAGTTTATTGTACATAAAGTAAATGAATTTTACTTTAAATTTATTTTTCCTTCTTCTCTGGTTGATTTATTTCACAGATATTTGTTAAACTGGTGCGTTAGAGTCTAGGAGCACAGTGGTAGAAAAGATATATAATACCTGCCCTGGTGGAACTTGCATGGTGGGAAAAGGCATTAAGTAATAACACAAATAAATACATAACTCTAAAGGTGTCTTAGTTACTTTCTCATCACTGGGACATAAGACCCAGCACACAAAACTTGAGGAGAGGTTTGTTTTGTTCACAGTTTCGTAGAGTTTTCCATCCCTAGTCGACCGGCTCCGAGGCAGGGTGGCGTGGAAGAGGGACATGGCTAAAGTGAGACAGCTCATGGAGAGCAGAGAGAAGGATCAAGGGAGGAGGGAGGGAAACAACCCTTTCCAGGCAGCACTTGCAGTGCCCTTCTCCAATCAGGCTTCACTTCCCAAGTAACATTTAGCTGTAAACAGATGAGTGGACTGATCCACTGTTGAATATCATGCCCTCATGATCCGGCCACCTCCCAGAAGCCCACCTTTGAGTGCATGAAGCTTTATGGGGGACAGCTAGATATAAAGCATAACAAAAGGTAAAGTGTAATGGAGGACAATCAAGACTTGCTGTTCAGGAAGTTACTTAAGCAAAGCTGTGGATGATAGTGGGTTATAAGCAACCTAAATAGTAGAAACTGGGTGTAAGAAAGACCCAGGTTGCTTCTGAGGAATTTAAAATCCCACAGAACTCTGGCCAAAGTATAATGAAGAAGGGAGGGGTTGAGGATTTAGCTCAGTGGTAGAGTGCTTGCCTAGCAAGCCCAAGGTCCTAAGTTCAATCCCCAGCACCACCCCCCAAAAGAAGAAGGAATAAAGAGAAATGAAGCAGAAGAATAGGAAAGAGCTATTCTAAATGATGACAACACAGTACACATTTTGCCGCTACTTACGCTGAGGAAGAGTGAGTTTTGTTTTGTTTTGTTTAAACCCAAAGGATTTTTTGCCCCTTGTTTTCCCATACACCTGGTAACACTCAACAGATTTCATTACTTGTTATTTGTACTTCTCTGGTGTTCTGGTAATAAGTTTAGAGGCTCAGCACTTTTCTTGAAGCCTTGACTGGTTTTATTGGTCTCTGGTTCAGAATTTTTTTTTATATTGTATCTTTCTCTTTGGCCCCATTCCTTTTAAATTGTATTACATCTTGCTCATAAACTAAATTTTAGTTTGCTTATTCATTTAGTGTAGCTCTACAGAATTAGTTTAGCTTATTAAGAATTTTCTACATTCATGATCTTTGTATCTTAATAAGATATCTAATATGTTTTCTGTCAAAGATTAGAAAATTGTTATATGTACATAAGGAAATTTAGGAGAGAGAAATCTCTAAGAAGATGCTTTCATTTTAAATTGAATGAGAAATTAATTATAGTTCATTGATATCAGATAATGGCTTCTTAAGTATTCTGGTAGGAAATGCATCAAGTTCTGAAATTGTAGTTAATACATAAAAGTACATGGGAATGTGTAGCTATTAAACATTGGCTAACCTCATTTATTACAAAGTAGAACTAAGAAAGGACAGAGATGTTACCTATAGCCATATTATGGAAAGAAGATGGTCATAATATTTATTGAAGTTCTCACACAGATCAACCTAGACTCAGTTTTCTCCCTGCAGTTGTATGAATGATGAAATGTTTTTTAGCAGGATTTTAACATCTCAACTTTTTCCAGATTTAGGATATTCATTACTCTTAGAAACACATTAGGGAACTAAGAACCAACAGGTTTCATTAATTGTGAAGAATAAGGTGTCACTGTATTTGTATGGTACATAATGTCAGACTCACTAAAGTGGCTGTGCCATTTACTACTTAATTTTGGATAGGGTGCTTAACCATTACTCCTTTTCTGCAAAATGAGCATGCAAAAATCTCATCTTCATGAGAAATAAATGAAATTGTGTCTGTGTATCTGCCTTGTAATGCCTAAAACACTATGCAAATAAAAAGTCCCTGTGTTTGGACGTTTTCAGTTAGAAGTGAAGAGCAGCTGTTGAGAACTTTGACTCAGTGTGCTTTTATATTGATTGACTTCTCTAATTGGTGGAAATAAAATGATGGTAAATTTGAAAAAGCAAAGATTACTAGTAGAAGTTACTCTAATAATATTTATTTTCTGTCTGTGTTCTGGCTGGTACTATGCCAGTCACTAACAGGAATAAAAAGTACTTTTTAAAGATTAAGAAGCTAGAACTCATAAATATTATATGACTTGCCAAGATTTCTGACTTGTGAAAGGCTAGGCGAGGACAAAAACCATATTTTCTCCAGGTTTAAATTTAATGCTATTGTACATTCTGTAAATTGTGGCCAGCTAAGATTCACGGTAAACTCCCTTACATAGAATACCTCTTTCTCCAGCACTGCCTCAAATTGTGCACTCAGTAGTTTATATATCATTGTATTTTGCACTTAATAGAGATTTGTAAATTTTTTTATTTAAAAAAATTTTGCACATTAATGTAGTTCTCATCATCATTTTATCATTTAGCATTTTACGGTGTTCGCGGGGAAGGGCCTTGACGTGGCAACACCGCTTCTTAACTAACGCTTCCCCTCTCACACCTACTAACTTCATGACCTTTCTACCCCACTGTTATTTTCTTCACTTCCAGTAGGCAACCGTTAAATTTCCCTTCCCCATTATCAGTATGCTGCTGCTTCTCTTCCACATCCACAGTCTTTCATTTTTGAAGGCTAGTCAGTCATCCTCACTGTGCTAGTTTCTATGTCTGATTCCTTTGAACAGAATATCTAAAAACACACCCTTGCTGTATTCCAGCACTCATAGTGTGACTGACATTAAGAAAATAAAACAAAAAATTGACCTCAAACTAAAGGAATTTCTTATTGGCCAAATAGCAATTAAGTTATGATACGTTACTACTGTTGCTCTAGGAACAATGCCTGAAATTTAGTTGTGTTGTTTATATTTGTATGTGTAACCGAACATTGATTGGGCACAAGTATCCTTATGACAACATTTCCTTTAAAAACATGTTTTTGATAAACTCAAAACTTTGGTGTTAACAACCAGACTGTCGTAATGTCATAATTTGATTACTTTGGCATTCCGCACACATATGTGTCTTATAAAGAGATTACTTTGACAATTTCACAGTGTGACCCCTTCACATACTACTGTAGGAAATGAGATGTGTGTGTGTGTGTGTGTGTGTGTGTGTGTGTGTGATCTGAGAAACAGATGAGGCTGAAACTTCTTGACCTTTTAAAATACTATTATTAAAACATATTTGTCATGCTTGTTGTAATCTACCTGTCATTGTGATTTTTTTTTAAATGCTTAATACTGCTTTTGTTATCCATTGTTGGATTTGAAGGAACAAAATTATTCCCAGTAGAATTAACTACTGTTAGCTAAGAGGTCTTTTTCTCAGCAGTGGTGAGGATGGTGCTGCCTTAACCTATTAGAGATGTGGGGCTTTATTTTAATGCTCAGGAGTACACGATTTTTGTTGATCATATCAGTTTCTATCTTAAATTTATCTTAATTTTTGTCCTAAACAGGTTTCCATTCCATAAAGTTTTTTTTTTTTTTTTCCTCTCTGGTAGAAAACATTAGGTTGGAATTATACACCAGTCAGCGCTTTGATGTTCCATGAGGATAAAGCGCAGACATCAGAGTTTTTTTCTTGTGTCGGAAAGACTAGTGGGAAAGGCAATGTTTGGGTTTTAGACGCAGTGAGATGGAGTCTTTCCCATCCAGGGCTTATGCTTTGCTGTAGCATTGACTGACACTGATGGACACTCATACTGCACTGCCTCCCTCATATCACCTGCAACCTGAATATTGATATGGGTATGGATATCCAACCTGGATATGGAATAGGAAAATATCTTCAAGAAAGATAAATACTCTGATTTTCAGCCTTTGCTTTATTTTGGTACAAACATGAAGCACATCAACCTCATGAGGGATCCTTTGGAAGAATCAAAATACAGGAAACTACATTTTGGGGGCTGGGGATGTAGCTCAGTGGTAAGAGTGCTTGCCTGGCACGTGTGAGACCCTGAGTTCAATCCCCAGCACCACCAACAAAAGAATTTATGAAGTGTTAACGTCTACACCCTTTGACTGTCTCTGACTTTAACAATGACATTCCAGATTCTTCTTGTTTGCAGAGTACATCCAAGCCATTATGATGATGGAGGAATCTGTTCAGCATGTTGTCATGACAGCCATTCAAGAGGTACGTTGGAGCTTTGTGCCTACATTCAGTGAAAAATTAAAGGTGCAGATACAAAGATGAGTTTAAATAGAGGTAGAAATTTAAGAAAGCAGTCTTCCTGCTCATTTTTAGGCACCCTTTTTCTTTCCTATTTCTTTTTTCTTTTTTTTTTCCTTCTATTTCTTTTTTCTTTTCTTCTGCTCTCCTTTCTTCCTCTCTTTTATCTCTCTTCCCCTTCCCTCAGTTGAACTCAGGCCCTCCTGCTCACTAAGTACATTCTCTAGCCCAAGAACTTTTTCTTCACATTTATGATAGAGCTTGTTTTATTTTTAAAACTTACAGTTATTTGAAAGTCTCGTTTTATTTCAGTATTAACCATTTACTTTGCAGGTGTTGATACAGCTATTCCTAATTTTTTAAAGTGCCAAGAATAGTAGACTAAGTCCGAAAACTAATAAAACTATTTTTAGTCATAAAAGCAATGGAGGAAACCCTTCGAGGAAATAGAAAATTGTGTACAGAGCATGAATATGTACTAACAGAGAAAAATACAAAAGTCAAACATGAAAATGCAAAACGCAAGTACATGGGTGATTTTTGACAATCTTTTCACAATGATGATGGCACTTAACACTCAGAGTTGTGCCACACTTCATGTGTTAAAGGTACAGTCCTAAAACTGCCTTCTCTTCAGAAAGCATCTCCAAGTTCAGGCATCCCAGGCCACCCTCACATCTGACTAGCTGGCTTCAAATTCAAAAGTTCCCACCACTCACCTTAAATTCTATAATTCACTGCAAGGAGTGCAAACTCAGGAATAATAGTGATTTTAATATGGCAGATGAATATAAATAAAATTAAATGAGTTTCTGAATTTTAAGTTTTGGTTAAGTCAAAAAATACTGAGGTCTGAAAGGTCCCTAGATGCAAAGTTTCTCTTGTCCCCTCCCAGTGGATTCAACACCTTCCTGGCAAATCGTCCTGTGAAAATATGAAGTGTATTGCCAGCCAGAGAAGCTTAGTCGGGCTTTGGTGGCCAGAGTCTTCACTGGGATTCCATTACATGGATAGAATTGATTGACCCCTTGGATATATGACTGAAATCACTTTCCAGCCCCCTTCTTCCCTAGAGGTCAGGCTCATGTCAGGAGGCTCAGAACCCCAGCCTAATCACGTGACTGGTCTTTCTGGGATGGCCGACTCCCTTAGAGTCACCTTTTTAGTCCACCATAAATAACAAAGACATTCCTATCCCTGGGGAAATTCCAAAGATATATGGACAGCCTCCTAGCAACTGGGACAAAAGCCATAAAGTTGATCAAGCTGGATGAATCATAATGGCATAATTCCTAGCTCCTTTCCAGGCCGAGCCAGAAGGATTACTTGAGCCCTTTTGAAACCAACCTGGGCAGCATAACAAGATCCTGTCTCAAAAAAATAAAAGTAAAAAGTAGATGAGTTTGTCAGTCAGAACTGATGGTCGGTGTGTAAACTCGTAAATCTTTTTTAAATGTTGTATCTTTTTATATCATACAAGATTTAGTTTGGTCACAAACATTAAAATATCACAAATACAATTATTCAAACAAGATGTTAGCTTAATTTGCTTTTAAGTGATCCTAGATTGGTGTGCAGTCCCTATAGGCCTAATAAAGTCTGTGAGATCCTTGGTAAATGCCATTTTATTGGTTCAGGTGTGCTTTCTCAGCCTCAAGATCCTACATTCATGTTTCCAGCCAGCTGGATGGATTAAAGGGATACTCACATACTTCCTGTTGGTAAATTTACAGGAATTCTTTCTCCGAATAACCAGATATCACTCGGCCCTACAAAGAAGTTGGGAAATGTGATCTATATTCCTGGTGCTCATAGACCCAACCAAAATGTGAAGATTCTATTAGTAAGAGCAGAGAAAGGGGTGGGGGCACTACTCATAGTTCTGCCTTAGTGTAATTCATCTTACATTCCACCTTTATCAGTTTATCCTAAAGACAGGTGATATGCAAAGGCATAACAATAACAGTAATAACATTTCCTAGCACTTCTATATGCTAGATAATGCTGGTATTTACTAAGCAACTTGCCTCTGTTAATTCATTTAAAGTTCACTACATTTTAATAGCTACTGAATTTATACTTAAACATGGTTAAGATGACACACTTTGTTACATATGTTTACACAATAAAAAGTAAAAAAAAGGTTCACTGCAATCTGGTGAGGTGTGTATTGTTGTTGCCCTCATTTTTTTTTATAAAGGGAAACTACCATAGAAAGTTTTGAATAACTTGATGAGGTTCACACAGGAAGATAGCGGTAGAGTTAGAACTCAGGTCTAAGTAGTTTGAGTTCAGATCCCATACCTATAACCATTGTGGTATATCTCCGAAGATAGTTATCTAACTGTTATTTCCTAGTACTTACTGGAATGTTAGAAATAACTTTCCAGAAATAAGAGGAATAGATAAGTAAATTTTGGTATAATATATTGGCATATAGGCATTAAAGCAAATTTATGAAAAATATTTAATGACACAGAAGAACGCTTACAGTGTCGTAGGTTTAAAACAGTAGGATAAAAAACACATAAGCAGTGCGATCCAGTTTCTGTTAAAAATTAAGGTGAATGTAAAAGCACTTGCCCGAATGGCAATTTCTCTCCAAATGGCTGAATATTCTTTATTCTTGTTTGTGTGACTGATTAGTTGGTTTTTTGTTTTAATTTTTTTTGTGGTGCTAGTGAGCAAACCTAGAGCTTTATGTGTGCTAGTGAGCAAACCTAGAGCTTTGTGTGTGCTAGTCAAATGCTCTATTAACTGAACATACCCAGCTCCTTCTTTACTTTTTTCTGTATTTTCCAATATTTCTATAATACATGTATCTGTAATTTTTAACTTGAAATCTGTGGCCAACTGATTTTCATTTTATGATTCTATCCCAAAGAATTATAAATTCAGACCAAAATTGGGCATAATATTTATTAAACTATTTTATATTAACAGAAAATATGAAAGCAGTATATATCCTTTAGTACATTAGTACTGTATTTAACTTTTGATACCTTCATCCAATAGAATATAGCTGCTAAAAATTTTAATGACAGAAAAATTTTAAATGCCAAATGAAACGAGATGTAAAATTAATCTTGCAGTGGATGTGAGTGTTCAAATTTGTTTTGAACACCTGTTTTCAAGTCTTTTGGCTCTATGTAGGTGGTCCTCGACTTGCTGTGGTTCAACTTCAGATTTTACTTTAGCAACTGTATCATTTTACATTTCCACCAGCAGTGAGTTAAGCATTCTGATTTCTTCATATATTTGCCGACTCTTGTTATTTTTTGACAGTGGCCGCCCTGGTGGGTTTGAAGTCAAATCTTATTGTTGATTTGATTTTTATTTCCATAATGGCCACTGATGTTGAGCATTTTTTCATGTGTTAGCCATTTCTACAGTATCGTTTTTGGAGAAATGTCTGTTCAGGTAAATGATACTGTTGTATCTTCCTAAATAGCAGGAAGAACCCATAAGAAAAAGGTAGAGGTTGAGATATAAGTAAGAGGATTGAATGGAATAGAGTCTGAGAATCTGGGAAAGTCTGAGTTGAAAGCACAAGTGGCAAGACAGCCTCGGGTGGGAAGAAGACCGCAGTTATCTGTTGCAACAGGAATAGAGGAGGAAAGGGTGGGTGTGAGTGGAGCTACTCTTGTGGGTTAGGGAATTGGAGATTAGTGGATTTCTCATCTGGAAGCAAGATATCCTGATGAAGTGCTGGGGAGTGAAATGAGGGTTGCCAGTCTTGGTAGCGCACATCTGTAATGCCACCACTCAGGAGGCTGAGGCAGGAGGATCGCGGCGAGTTCGAGGCTTACCTGTGCTACATAGTGAGACCCTGTCTCAAATACATACATACATTGAACTTTAAAAAAGAAATGAGATTTGAGAAGAAGAAAGACTGGAATCACCCTGAGGGAGATGAAGAGGGTGTGGACTGGGGAAGCACAGCTGTGGTTTTCTAACAGCTTTGAACCCCATGGAGACTGGATGTATTTGTTAACGATGACATGAGTTTTGGGGAGGTTTCCGGTTTTTTCCTGTCTCAATGTTTACTGAGAACATATGGCCAAAAGAGATACATAGTTGGATTGATCTGGGATTGAGATTTTGCTTGTAAGAAATAAGCAAATTCTGAATTTTTCTTCTTTACAGTGGGATCTGTATTTTTTTTTAAATTGGATGAAAACTTTTTAAAAATGTATTCCTATTCTCAAAAGCATAAAAAACGAAACTGGTGTTTCTCACTCTGCCTGAGAGTTTTCTCCCGCTAGTTGTGCTGAGGGACTTTTCCTCCCTTATTACATTGCGTCAAAGTGGTGGTCCACAAACTAGAGTGTGCATCAAGTCACCTGGATGACTTCCTGAACACAGCTGGGCCTAACCCCAGATGCTCTGAATCAGTAAACCTGGGGACAATTTTACCGAGTTGCATTTTTGATGAGTAACCTGGCAGTGCTGATGCTTTTGGTGTGGGAGTTTCATGTTGAGAACCACTGATCCAGAGCAAAGGCACCCCTGAATCAGGATAACATTTCAGTTCCTCTGAAGAGCAGGGTGAAGGCCAGCATCACATTTCTGGTTGTCTCTCCACTCTTTGTCCTTCAGATACAACATGATAAGAAGATTAGGGCCATTGGAGTCTTTCCCTCGTCTTAGGCATCTTTAGCAGTGTCATGTCTCTCAACTTCCACAGACCCTTTGGATCTTCTCTTTGCAGTGCAGTGGTGAGAGAGGCAAAGGTGTAGGGGATGTGTGTGCACATCTGCACCCTCATCATTAATCATTAGCCAGTTAATTTTGGCTAATATTGATATTGTCTACATTTATTAGTTAGAAATAAGCATTTTGTATTATTATTTTTACTACAAAGTTACTTTTGAAAGTACCTAGCCACATTTTTAACTTGACTATTTGTCTTTCCAGTAATGTTTTACTTAATTTTTATGGCTGGAGCTTAAAATGAAAATGAGCACCAGAAATCAGACCTCTAATTTTATTGTTAATGTATGTATGTGTTTTGTGGTATTTGGAATCAAACCTAGGACCTTCACACTGAGCTGTGTCCCCAGCCCTTTCTTTATTTTGTGACAAAGTCTCACCACTAAGTTGCCCAGGCTGGGATGGAACTTGTGATCCTCTTACCTCAGCCTTCCAGAGTGCTGGGATTACAAGCATGGGTCGCCATGCCCAGCTAGACCTCTGATCTTAAATGAAGGCTTTATCCTGGAATGACAAAAAGTTCCAGATTCAGAAGATACTCCATTCATTTTTGTATTTTCAGTTTACTTTTGTATTTCAGTAGTGGCCGTGTATTCATTTTTTGTATATTTTATAGAATGTCTTTTTATTTTAATTCCAGCTAATGAGTAAAGAGTCTCCTGTCTCTTCTGGAAATGATGCCTATGTTGACCTGGATCGCCAGGTATTTAATTTTGTGATGTTTTTAAATGCTTAAGGGAACCACCGTTCTTTTAAAGGAATCCTGAGTGTATTTTTATGACTGCAATGGCAAAGTTATTTTTGTAGTTTTAAATATCACTTCTTAATAAAATGCTGTTAGTTACACTGTCCTTTTTTTTTTTTAATGTTCAAGCTATTCTGTAATAGCTCTTCCAATGCATGAACAGAAATCTTTGTATTCTTTGTCTTTCGTCATTTCTCCTTTATGGTTCCTAAATGTCTTATGTGAAAATCTTTGCGTGTAATTTTAACCTAAAGTTGAAATTTGTCTTTCTCCTACTTCGTGGTATTTGGTTTTAAAAGCCATTTGAGTGCTTTTTTTTTTCCCCCTATCTTTACTGCACAGAGGTTTGGTAACATGAAAAAACAAAATTTTATTTTAATCAATTTTGTTCATGCTTTGCTAACTTAAGAGTTTATGGTAATGGACCCAGTCTGGAAATGCTTGATTTATATGGAGAATCAGAATAATAGAAATATTTTCATTTAAAAATGGGGCTATGCAACTAGTTTAAACGTATGACTAAAAAATTTGTGTTCAAATGTTCTAGCTATTTTAGCAATTGAAGCCCCTATTCTTCTGTCAGATTTTTCTACCAAAGTAAATTTCTCATTTTTTAAAAGAATCAGCAAACCACGCGTGGTGGCGCAGGCCTGTCATCACAGCACTTGGGAGGCTAAGGAAGGACAATTGCAGCATGTTCGAGGCCAGCCTGGGCTATATAGTGAGTTCAAGGCCAGCCTGAAGTACAAAGCAAGACCGTGTCTTGAAAGAAAAGAGAGGGAGGGCTGGGAAGAGAGAGAGAGAGAGAGAGATCCAAAATTAGAAGTGGCTTTTGAGTCTACAGAAAAGATCTTGTTATCCCCCTCCTGTCCCCCAAAAAAACAAGAGGAGAGATGTTTTAATTCTCTGTGGGAGCAACATGTGTGATTATCAATTGTCTCCATTTCCTCAGTTGAAGAAAACTACAGAGGAACTAAATGAAGCTTTATCAGCAAAGGAAGAAATTGCTCAAAGATGCCATGAATTAGATATGCAGGTAAGAAGTCTGTTCTGCATACCGTAAGTACCACCAAATGTACTGCGCACTACCTTACAGAACAGCATGTGATACAGTTCTTTTTTTCAAAGGGGAAAAAAACCCAGCTTTCGGTTCAAATAAAAAAATGTTAATTTTTATTCTTTGCTATAACTATTAAACTTATAATAAATAATTAAAATGGTACAAACCCACAAGGGAAAAAGAAACAAGACCAAGATCAGCACACATGTCTTCACGATGTGCTAGTAAATTAACTTCTAGGAAGGGCAGGGGAGATTTTTAAAAGACTGATTTGTGGGGTTTGCCAGTGTCTATAGTAGAAATACTCTTAACAGTGGTTAATTCAAGTTACTTATGGTTTAATAGGCAGCGTACATGGTTTTGAATATTTAACAGCTTGAGTATAGTTAGCTCCAGCATGCAGTCTTCATCAGCCTCTCAAAAGGCAAAAGGCAGTGGAAAAGTGCTAAAAAGAACAAAGATTGGAGTGATCAGGAACAATCCCAGAGAGAGTGGAGGAACTACTGTGGCAGAGCCCCAGAAACCTGGATGTATAGAAGGCTAGAGTGAGACCATGACTAGAGTGGAGTATCCAGTTCACAGCCTGTGGGCTGCATGTGACCCTGGACACCTAGGAGTGTGGTTCTGTCGGATCGTATACATTTTACAATCGTGTGATTTTTGTCAGTATTTTTCATGACTTGGTTGGTACTTGAGCACGCACTGCGTTGATGACAGCAGAACACTGTAGGGGAGGGCACAGTGTAGCACCAAGTCTACCTCCTGTGCCTACCCTGCAGTCAGTGGAATCAAAACCTGTGCATACCCAGCGTTTCACGTACTTGTGTGACTCGACAAGTACAATGTAGCGATTACTGATAATAGTATTTCACCCTACCTACACCTGTGTGTTCATGTGAAGACAGGCATTAATTGTTTTGAAACGGACATGTTGTCTTATATAATATTAAATTTGGGCTTGTGTTTCATAAAGTAAGCTAATACATTAAAATAACTCTGTTACTTATGTACACTATATTATCTGTAAGTGGCTCAAGACAATTCATCTTCATTGAGTGAAACCCAAGCAAGCCAAAAGTTTGGACAGCCATGGCCTGGAGTTGCATAGTTGTTATGCTGTCAGTTGTGTCTTCCCGTACACATAGACCTATAGCCAGGTTGCAAGTCATATAGTTCTTGTCTAAAGAAATTAGAGTGTAGAGAGGTTAGAGTGACTATTAGTATTATGGGGTATGGTGGTTTTTAGTTTGTCCTTTCTAGGTCCCTAATCTAAGTAAAGGCTAGCTCCTTGTTAAACCATTAAACGATGAGGTTGAGGATTTAACTCAAGTGGTAGAGTGCTTGCCTGGCAAACGCAAGGCCCTGAACTCCATCCCCAGCACCCTAAATAAATAAATAAATAAACCCTTAAGCAAAGAGCTTCCAGTTGCCTTTTGTTGTTGCCAATCCTTAAATATAAGGAAAAGTGCACTAAAAAAGGAAAGAATCAAAATAAACAGAAAAATAACCCTAGAGGAAGTAGAGAAATTTGGGGGCATTAGAAAGTTTTTCTTTTCAATCTAGTTAATAGCCTTAATGAAGATACTGCATCTATAAAATAAGGACAAGATGCTGTTTTTTTAAGGATGCTATTACAATTTTAAGAAAGAAAAATCAGATCAAGAAACACTTCAGTCAACTGAAAGTAAAATTGTCAAAAAAAAGTTCATTAGAATAATTTAAGATGAGATCTCATAGAACAAAAGTAAGAAATAAGATTACACACCTGTAATTTACTTCTTAACAGAGGAGACTTGAAGGAGTGGATGGGGGTACCTGTGAGACATGATTAACCATACTCTGGTACTTGCTGACAAGTACAAACTGCCTTGTGCATACATAGAGTTCATATTCTGTACTAAGAGGGTTTTACTCATGGATGCGTGTAAAGGGAATATAATCAGCACACTTGCTGAGTTACATAGAAGGTAATATTTACATAGTTAAAATGTAAATGCCATTATTTACTTCTCAAATTTTTGAATTTATACATGTGCTAAGAATTATGAATTCATTATTTTTATAGGTATTATCTTTGCTAATATATAATTATACACCAAAGTGGATAAACTACAGCTTGTCATCTGATTATATAAAGTCTTGTAGTATATGCCACAGATACTTCTCAAAGCCTACACTTACTGTTTTGTGTTTTACACTAGAAAAGTTTGCCAGTTCCTGGTCTGGACAGGTTGTGAGATCAATGCTAGTGTTGCAGGGAATTTAGAAGAAAAGACATAACCCCATAACATCCTTTGATGTCTAGAAAGTAGTAGAAACAAGACCAAAATAAAGGCATCTGTATTGTAATAGGGTCTACTTTATTGGTTTCTAGTGTTTAAACTTGTCCTATAGAGAAACATTATTGTAGAAGTAAAGGTACATGTTCTTTATACACAGGACTCGTATCTAGAATATATAAAGAACTATAAAATATTAGACCCCCCTAGATTAAAGACCCAGTCAAGAAATGACCAACTGAAATGAATAAACACTTCTCAGAAAAAAGCATTACAGATGGCCAATAAATACATGAAAAAATGTTCAACATCTCTGGCAAATTAGAGAAACACAAATTAAAACAACACTGAGATTCCATCTCCAGAAAGAATAGCTATCATCAGGAAATCAAATAATAATTTCTGGTGAGGCTGTGGGGAAAAAGGAACCCTTCTACATTGTTTGTGGGATTGTAAATTAATACAGTTGTTATGGAACTCAGTATGGAGATTTCTCAAAAAACTGAAACTAGAAATTCCATTCAACTTAGCTATTCCCCTTCTAGGTATCTTCCCAAAAGACGTAAAGACATCATATTACAGTGATATGTACTCATGTTTATAGCATCATAACTCATAATATCTAAGTCTTGGAAGAGGTCTTTGTGTCCATCAACAGATGAATGATTAAAGAAAATGTGGTATTTGTACATAGTGGAGTACTACTCTGCAATAAAGAAGGGTAAACTTGAGTCATTTGTAAGAAAATGGATGCACCTTGAGACTATAATTTTAAGTGAAATAAATCAGACATGGGCATAAATATCACAGAATTTCTCTTAGATGAGAAACCCAAAATATAAATAAAGTGGAAAATAAAAGATAATAGGATACAGGGAGATAGATCTTTTGCAGAAGGAAAGGGGACCAAGAGATGGAGGGAATGAAAAAAATAATGAAGATGTGTCATGTACGTGCACCAAATCCTCACAATGAATGTAATCATTGCATACTGCAAACATGTACTGGTAAAAATTTTAAAAATCATAAAGGTACAAATGACAGGTTGAGAAATAGAATAGGACAGGAGAAACAAGGCAAGTGGAGAGCTGCTGACATCCTCATCTCACCAAGGAAAGGTCAAGAACTATTCTCTGGTGCAGCAATCATTGCATGGCTAGCTCCTTGTGATCCAATCTCAGCTCAAAATCAGCTGATTTATTTGTCATAAAATATTTATCAGGCACTTAAGTGCCCTAAGCACCACAGTAGATCTGGCCAGGAGGGACTTCCATGGTGGGCGAGTCCAAAGTAGTCACCCAGTCTCTTATTTTAACCCTCTGCATAGCACTTTTTCTTCTAGTTTTTGCATGTATTAATTCACTCTCTGGTTTATAGAATTTGTATGTATGTGTTTGTTTGTTTATTATGGTTGTTTTTAATGTGTAGCACAGGAATAAGGATTCTCTGCTTTGTTCATCTGGCTATCCTTTCCTTGTACCTGCAAAGGGCTTTGCCCCCATATGTGGCAGGCACATAGTGCACGTTTGAGTCAGTGAGTAAAAACATGGACCGGTGGGTGATTGTGTGACATGAATTAATAGGTGATTGAAGTGTGAATAGTGATAGGACTCTATTTGTGGTAGGGAAGAATGGCTCAGCTTGCTATCGTGTATCATGTCAGAAGACTAGATAATGTCCAAGATTGATGAGAAAAAAAGAGTATATAACATTTAGAGATATAAAGTAATAATTGTGATGGTCAGTCTTCCTTGTCAACATGGTTGGCTCCAGAGACTAGTAAAGCACATTCGTGGGTGGGTCATGTGAGCATGGCCTCGGGGACTATATATCTGGTCTGTTACTTTCTCTGTGCTCTGCTTCCTGGCCCCCATGAAGTGAGTAGCATTGCCCCACCAGTGTTTCTGTCTGGAGCCAATTAACCATGGACTGGAACTGTGAGCCAGATGGAACCTCTCCTTTATGTTTCAGGTATTTTGTCCAAGAAATGTGAAAGCTAACCAATACAAAAACCAAAAGCAGTCACATTGGGAATAAAGTAATCTCTGAGAAGTGGGAAAACTCAGTAGGAAATTTTGCTTTTCATTATAAGCCCCTTAGCCTTGTTTGACTTTTTCATAAATCATATTTATGTGTTTTTAAAATTAGTCTCCTGGGCTGGGGATTTAGCTCAGTGATTAGAGTGCTTGCCTTGCAAGCACAAGGCCCTGAGTTCGATCCCCGGCACCACAAAAAAAAAAAATAAATAAATAAATAAAAAATAAAAAATAAAATTAGTCTCCTTTTTCTATGTATGTAAAAGGATTTCTACCATATATGATTTTTTTTTCTTTGCAATGCTGGAATTGAACCATAGGACCTCATACATGGTAGACAAGTGCTTTATTACTAAGTTATACCCCAGCCTCGTAGCTAGTCTGATAATTCTAGTATTAAGGCTTTGTATTAAACACTCAGCCACCATTAAATCTACCCCATACCAGGCTATTAATCTTGTGTCATGCAGAGCATACTTCTGACCAATGTACAGTTAACCTTACAAACTAGTAGCAAAGAGATGAGTATTGGGAAGCTGGGTGTGTAGTTCAGTGGTAGACCACATGCAGTTTTGGAAACATGACGAGTATGGAGCTGACATTTCAGATTTATTCAGCAACATTTACTGGACACTCAACATGTGTCATGCACTGTTATAGTTGCTGTAGATACAGTAAAGAAAACAAGAAATAGACAAGTAGATAAAACTTGCCTGACCCCAAAGTGCTTCCATTCTATTAAAGAAAACAGGTAATAAACTTAATGGCATGGCATGTTGTGTGGTGATAAGCATTCCAGAGAAAAAATCCACATTCTCTGAGCCCAAAGCCGGAGATCAGAGTTGCTCAGCCTGGGCAATTTAGAGATTGAGACCCTGTCTCAGAATAAAAACTGAAAAAGGCCCATGGATGTAGCTCAGTGCAGAGGCCCTGGCTTCAATGCCCAGTACCACAAGAAAGAAGAAGACAGGGAGAACAAAGGATAAAATAAGGAGCAGAGGGTCAGGACAACCCCAGTAGCTGGAGTCAGCCAGTCAATTAATAAAGCATAGGGCAACCCACTTTCAGGTCCCTTCTTGTCTCTCAGGAGCTCTGTCTGTCTGTCTGTCTCTGTCTCTGTCTTGGTGTCTCTCTCAATAAATTTTCCTACTCTTAAAAAAATTAAGAAAGCCCAGAAGATAAAATTAAGGAATATCGAGTGAGGAGTTTGTGTTTAATTGGGTTGTCAACACAGGCCCCCATGAGAAGATGATGGGTTAGTAAAATCCTGAGGAAGTTAGGGTAGCAATTTTCTAGGAGGAAAGAATTACAAGGTAAGTTCATGGTCAGTGCAAAGGCCCTGAGATAGGAATGTAACTTGGTATGTTCAGAAAGCATCAAGATGGAGATGGCAGGAGAAGGGATAATGCAAAAAAATAGGAACAGGTATTTAGTCTGGAGAGACCTCAAATAATGTCTTTGTAAAGACCAAGTAATGTGCAAAGCCTTTGGGGGATTATAGTTAACAGAACTCTGTTGTATTTTTCAAAACAGCTAGAAGAGAGAATTTTGAATGTTTCTAACAAAACATGTTACGTTTGAGATGATAGGTATTCTAATTACCCTACTTTGATCCTTACACATTGTATACATGTATGAATATAGTACACACACTGCACATTGTATGTACAACTACTGTGTATCATTTTATAAAAATATTCCATTTGGAAAATCTAAATCTAAAATGAATCTAAATTTAATAATCCATATAAGTGGATTATTTCCACTTATATGTCCACTTAAGTGGAAATAATCTCCAATTCAGAGTTCTAGGCCAGAAATAGGGATATGTAAGTTGTTGATAAATAGGAGGTGTTTATAGCCAGGAAACTGGAAGCCGTCACTATATTTAGAAAAGGAAAGCTCAAGACACTTTAGTGACGGGAAAGGAAAGGCATCAACTCAGGAGAATGAGGTGAAAGCAATGAGTTGGTTATAGAATCCAGGAGAGGAAGGTGTCTCAGAAGCCAGGGGGAGAATATGCTTCAAGAGGAATATTGATCCCATCACTGTTGCTGGCGACCTTAGTGACAGGAAGATGTTGATGATCATGATGAGCAGTGAAATGGGGGGCCAGAAGCCCAATTAGAACAAGTTCAGGAGAAAATAGGGATTGGGGAAAGACACTTAGGAATACTAGGCAACTTTTGTTGAGATTTAATTGATATACAATAAACTACTCATATTTAATATATACAGTTTTGACACATTTTGATTTACATATGAACATGTAAAACCATTGTCACAATCAATATAGTGAGCCCAACACTCATCGAAGTTTCCTTGTGACCCTTGTCCTCCCTTGAATCCTAGGTATGCGTTCTGTCACTGCAGTTTAGCTTTCATTTTCCAGAATCACATTAAGAGGAATCATGCTTTTTTCATTTGAGATTCATCCATGCTGTCAGTGTCAATATTTAATATTTTTAAATTGCCAAATAGTATCCTATCAAATGGATACACCAAAATTTATTTATCCATTCACTTGATGAATTTTTGGCCTATTTCCATTATAGATAAACTGCTGAAACCTCTTTTTTTCCTAATAAGTCCTTGTGTGGCTATATGCTGCTTTTCTGGAGTAAATATCTAGGAGTAGAATCGCTGAATAAATCATAAATCATGTGGTAGTTACATGTTAGTTTTTCAAGAAACTGCTGAGCTGTTTTCCAAAGTGTTTGAAATATTTTATATTCTCATGAGAAGTGTCTGAGATTTCCATTTGTTACCATCTTTCCCCTTAGTGTAGTCAGTCAGTATTTTAACTTTATCCATTGTAGTGAGACTCTAGTGATAATTTTGTGGTTTGGGTTTGCATTTCCTTCATGACTAATGCAGATTATCTTGCTGTGTGCTTATTTACCATCTATACATCTTGTTTGCTGAAGTGTCTTTTTAAATATGAAATAAAGCCAGATGTCATGGCAAGCGCCTGTAGTCTTTCCTACTTGGGAGGCTGAAGCAGAAGATCCCTTGAGTCCCAGATTTCGATGCACCTGGGCAACGTAGCAAGATCCCTTCTTAAAATAAATGAAATAAAAAATGAACTCTTTCTTACTGTGCATGTGCAGTATTCCAAAATAATATGAATGTTTATGTAGACATGATTGTACTTCTTTAGGAATTGAGCTGATGCCAGCGTAACTGTACAGAATAAATGCTTTCTGTATTCTAACAGGTTGCAGCATTGCAAGAGGAGAAAAGTAGTTTATTGGCAGAAAATCAGATATTAATGGAAAGACTCAATCAGTCTGATTCTATAGAAGATCCCAACAGTCCAGCTGGAAGAAGGCATTTGCAGCTTCAAACTCAATTAGAACAACTACAAGAAGAAACATTTAGGTAAAAGCTCATTAAAATCTAATTTTTAAAAGTTTGGTAACTCATTTAAACCTAAGAATATAATAATAGGACTTCTAGGTAACTGCAGACCAAGAGAGCTGTATAGTAAACAAATTGCCAAAATCTTCCCCCATATCGTGCAGACATGTCTAGGAAACATTCTAACAAAGCTAGCTACACCCTCAACATTTCTTAGGGGGAGAATGCTGCAGCTGCAAAATGAATAAGTGAAAGAAAGAGACCTGAGGCCACTTCTGCATCCCACACGCCTGACTCACCTCCACCTATCCTCCCTGCAGCTCTGTGGCAAGCAAGGGTACACAAGAAAATGTTAGATGAAGACAGGAAGAATGCCAGTGAAGGGTCTTGAAGGAGAGTTGGAATAATCATCAGAAAGATTAAATTCACCCAAAATCTGAAATTACTTTAAAAAAAAAGAATAATTGCACAGAGTAGACCACAAAGTGCAGGACAGGGATTTCAAGGTGCATCTTCTCTTTTTACTGTTTTATGTGTGTGTGTGTCTGTGTGTGCTGGGGATGGAACCCAGGGCCTCCTGCCTACTGGGCAAGCACTGTACCCCTGGGCTACAGCCCTAGCTCAAGTTATCTTCCTCAAAGGCCTATTTGTCATAAGGAGATAGAGGAAGGAATTTAGAAAGCACCCAGTTTAAAGGGCTGCAATACAGAGGCCTGGCACACAATTTGTAAAGATAGACTTATTTAAAAAGGGCAGGCAGGATTTAAAGGAACTGTCTCCCAGCTACATGTTCTGGGGGAGCAAAAGGACAAAAGCGAAGAAGAGGGGTCCTTTTGTTGTCATTTACTGAAAGGTGCATTCTGACCTATTTCTTTTTTAGCCATAAATTTCCAGTTTTAAAACAGAGAAATTAGGTATTAGGGGGTGGGGTGGGTGTGTATGTGTGTAGTTTTTGAGACAGGGTCTCACTGTGTAATTTGGGCTGCCCTCGAACTCACTGTGCACCCCAGGCTGGCCTTGAACTCTCGGCAATCCTCCTGCCTGAGCCTCCTGAGTGTCGGGATTACAAGTGTGGGTCACCACACCCAGTGCTAGATTTTTATATCATTAAGTAATTTAACATAGTAATGTATCCGCTGTGTTTTATTCCTCAATGAAATGTTGCTGGATACTTTTTCTCTTTTTTCATTTTACCTTAACAGGAAAAAAAAAAAGCTTTTCTTAGCTGGACATGGTGGTACATCCCTGTGATCCCAGCACTCTGGGAAGCCGAGATAGAAGGATCACAAGTTTGAGCCCAGCCTGAACATCTTAGTGCAACCCTGTCTTAAAATTTAAAAAAATAATAAAGAGATATGGGGATGTAACTCAGTGCAGAGGCCCTAGCTTCAAGTGGATGGTCACTACCACCACTTAAAAAAAAAAAAAAAAAAAAAAAAAAAAAAAAAAAAAAAAAAAAAAAAAAAAAAAAAAAAAAAAGGTGAAGTAGGAAAGAAAAACAAAAACTTAGTCTTCTCATAACTTTAGAAATAGTGCATTCCTTGTAGTCTACATCAGTAGTTCAAAATGTGATCCAAAGGCCCCCAGAGGTTCTTGTAGACCACTTCAGAGACTCTGCAAGGCCTTGTCCTCCAACTACATACTTGTACAAGGGTAGATTTTCTTTATGCACTGAAGCCAAAAACAACATGTTATAGCAGATGAATGTGGAAGCAGTTAGGAGAACCCAGCTATGTTCTAGTAAGCCAGATATAAATCACAACAATGTGAAACAATGCCACTCTTCTTACTTTTTAGTTCTATCAAGTTTATTTTTCATAAACAATGTTTATATTAGCATAATTTGTTACTTTCAAATGAACTAAGTAAATATATTTAAGTGTTTTAATTACTAACGTGATAATATCAATAGATTAAAACCTGTATAATCAAAAGTCCTTCAGGGTTCTCAGTAATTCTGAGTGCAAAAGGATCCTCAGACGAAACAGTTTGAAAACACTATCTGTATCCTGACTTTGTAAAGAGAGACTCAGTGGATGGTAAGATCCAAGCCTAACTTTATGGTTTTTCTAAATTGTGGCTAGTTTTTAAATATGGTTTAGGAAATTACATTTTTATTATTAAGGAAAGAGTGTTTAGTGCTGTTAGTATTTCAGAATGCATTTTTGTAATACTATATTTTGAAGTGCCTTAACAACGCAAATATTTTATCATTACCATACAGTTCAGTGTTTTTTTATTAACTAGTCTTGATACAGTCAAATACAATGCTTCTGGCTCATCTTTATTAGTTTAGTAGTTTAAGTGCAGTAAGAGACAAACCAGTGAGACAAATGAAAATCTAAACACACAAGAATGCCTGATGTGATTTTCCCTGTTTTCTAACCAATAGGGAAAATTTCAATTGTTTGTTATATGGTTTAGAGTAGCTATTTTGGCAGGAAAAATTAGATCTCAAAATTTCATATACCAGAATGAATTCCAGAGAAATTAAAAACTTTAAAGGTGAAACCATTAGAAGTACTAACAGAATATGTAGGATTAAAAGAAAAAAACTTATAGACTGAAAGCAGAAACTCTGAAATGTAGGTTAATCAGTTGAATTATGTAACACTCAGAACTCTGTATTTTAACCTGGGTGTGGTGGCACATGCCTGTAATCCCAGGAATTTGGGCAGCTGATGCAGGAGGATCACAAGTTCAAGGCCAGCCTGGGCAACTTAATAGAGACCTTGTTTCAAAATTTAAATAAAGAACTGAGGGTGAAGTAAATAATCAAGTACATAAGATGATGGAGATGAAGAGCCTTGTAAATCAAAGTATGTTAAGTAAAGAAGTCTGGTTAATTAGAAGTAGGGATAGTATTACCCATGTTTTGGGGGAAAATATCAACAAGTGAGACTGGAGGATGCACTTCTAGAATGTTAACAGTACTTATCTATCTGGATTAATATATGATATATATTTTCTGAATTTTCACATTTTCAAGGTATATGTTTTAATTTCATAATCAAGAAATAAAACTTTCAGCTTGTATCTGCACTGTTTGGAGGGAACATTTTTGATCACCAGATGTCACCTTTTCCAAATCTTGGAATGGTGGAATCCTTTTCACCAAGTTACAACTTGGGAATACATCTGTGGCTACACATTGAGACACATGTTTGCAAAGAGTTTATTCCCATGTTTCATATTTTTATTTTATTTTACTGTTCTAAAGAGAATTATGAAACAGTAAGTAGTACTTTCTTGATCTGTTTTGTTTTGGTTCCAGACTAGAAGCAGCCAAAGATGATTATCGAATACGCTGTGAAGAGTTAGAGAAGGAAATCTCTGAACTTCGGCAGCAGAATGAGGAACTAACCACTTTAGCTGACGAAGCCCAGTCTCTAAAGGATGAAATAGATGTGCTTAGGTAAGCAGGCTTTCCTTTGTGTGGGATTGGAGACAGAGCAGTTCTGCCTGCCATGTTACAGACGCTAGGCTCTCTGAACATCTTCAGAGCCAGACTCCCTGGAGTCAGATCCTGGGGCCACCATTTATTTAACCTCTGCGTAGCCATTTTCTCATCTGTAAAATGGAAATAATACACCAGCCTCAGGTTTATGTGAGAAATCAAATGAATTTATATTTGTAAACACTTGGAATGATCTGGCAAATGGGCTACGTATTTGTTGAAATTAACCTATAACCTTGGCTTTGTACTTGCAAAGCTCCGGAGTTTTTCTTCTTCCTACTTGTTTAATTCTGAGCCCTCCAGGCACTCGGGCTTCCTTTTTCTTAGGTGTTGGTGCAAGTCATGTTGTAAGGCTCCATTTCCTTGCCGGACATTCTCATCTTCCATTTAGTTATTCTCTCAGGCACCTCGCTGCTTGCCATGTCACTGTTCTACTGCTCTACTTCTTACATAATCTTTTGTCTTCTGTTGAATCATTCTGGCCATCTGTGTTTTCCACCTTTGCTCTTTGAAAACTGAAAATCACATAGTGATAGAATTTTATCCTGCTGTACATTAATGATCTTTTCTCGGCACTGGATTCTTCCACCAGCCCACCATTCTCTCATGTGTCAGTACATTGCTGTCTTTGCTCTCATTGATGTTATGTGTTCTCGTAACTCCACATCTCTGCCCACACACCACACAACACCCTCGTACCTTAGTCTCAGTAGATGATTCTGTTGCCTGTTGCTCAGAGGAAAGAGGCTAGCCATGACCTGTTGAACTGTCCATGGCCCTTGTCTCTTGTTCCTATGAACTTCCCTGAATTCCTATACTGTTTTGTTTCTAGAGTGTAGACTTGCTGTTCTCCCATCTATTCAGGATTAATACTGTCTTTCCTGTTGGGGGTTTCAAACCAGATGTAGGGGATGTGAGGATGATCTGACTGCAACACTTGTCACCCCATTGATCGCCAGGGTTGATTTCAGCTGATCTGGCTGGCTGGGTGGTTGTCCCCTTCCACCCTCACTGCTGCATGTGCATCACTCCAAAACCTGTGTGCTCAGTCAAAGA
Organism: Hystrix cristata; assembly: GCA_004026905.1. Taxonomy (NCBI): domain Eukaryota; kingdom Metazoa; phylum Chordata; class Mammalia; order Rodentia; family Hystricidae; genus Hystrix; species Hystrix cristata. Next base: position 57,433 of record PVJO010000417.1, on the reverse strand, counting down.
GGGCGACCACCCCTGTTAGAGGAGGACCGTTTCCTCCATCAAGGGTATATGAGTAGCTGCACTCCCCTGCTAGAACCTCCAAGCAAGCTGTCAAACCATCTGTAGGGATTATGTTATGTCAAGTATCGTTTCTCTTTGCATCTCAAATCTCCCTACACACACACATACCATGTCTCTTTAATATTAAAAAAGATAAAAAGACTTAATACTCTCTGCTTTCCAGAACTAAGCTTGGATCACATAAGATAAAATTTATATTCTCTCCAATTTATATTCTCTCCATAGCTCCCTAAATTTGTCACTGCCTGTTCTGCACTTCTTCACCCAAACCTCTGTTCCTATGATCTCATGACATACTAAATCATTTGGACACTGTACAACATTCATTTTACACTTGTGCTAAATGTGCCTCTGCTGGCTAACTCTTCCTGTTTCTTTTTCTTAAATTATATAGTATTCTCGAGCCAGGCATAGTGGTGCACACCTGTACTCCTGGCACTTGGGAGGCTGAGGCAGGAGGATCACCATGAGTTCAAGGCTAGCCTGGGCTACATAGTGAGTTCGAGGCCAGTCTGAACTACATAGTGAGACCCTGTCTCAAAAGAAACAAAAAAAATTATATAGCATTCTTGATATATTTTGCTGTAATTTTGATCATTTTTTTGAAACCTGAATAAAAAATTAACTTGGGGCCTCATTTTGTCTTGTAATTTCATTAGAACATGTTCCTGTTTCCTGGTGATCTCTCTGGGTTTGACATTGTCTCAAGCAGCTTCCCAATTGTGGATGTGTTTCTGATTTTTAATTTCCCATCTCATTCCAGACATTCTTCTGATAAAGTGTCTAAACTAGAAGGTCAAGTGGAATCTTATAAAAAGAAGCTAGAAGATCTTGGCGATTTGAGACGCCAGGTTAAACTCTTAGAAGAGAAGAACACTATGTATATGCAGAACACTGTTAGTCTAGAGGAAGAGTTAAGAAAGGCCAATGCAGCTCGAAGTCAGCTTGAGACATACAAGAGACAGGTAAGAGCAGAAGCCACGTTCTTCATGAGAGGTGCAGCATGCACACACACACACAGAGTTTTGATAAAAAAGTTTATCAAAATGCTCCTGAGTACCAATACATGTTCTTGGTTAAAAATAAAATAAAAAAATAAAAAATAAAAAAAAATAAATGCCCTTTAAAAGGGAAAAAAAAATACTCCTGACATGTCTGCACAGCTTTTAACTTTTTCTTTATTATATTTACTGCTATTTATCTTACATTTAAAGAACTTTAAATATAGGTCTTTACAGAGGTTATCAGTTGGTCCCTACAGCAGAACTTTTTTTCTTTTACTTTTTAAATTTATAGTCTTACAATACGTAAGAAATATACAACAGCAAAAGAATAACACAGGAAGTGCACATGCTTCAAAAGTAAAACATGCTCTCCACTCTTTACAGGTAACCTTAGAGCTGTTTTCAGGTTTTCATTCCCATGGATCTGTTGATATTTTTACTCCATACATATTTATTCTTAAGAATATATAACATTTTGCTGTTCCAAAACATTATATAAATGATTCAGTGAAAATATGCTTGTACTTTATTCTTTTCCTCAGTGATGTCTTTGTGGGATTCATTTATGTTGATAGGCATAGCTTTATTCTTTTCCATTTTCCTTGCTGAACAGTATCCCATTGAATGACTCTATCAAAATCTATCCATTTTACAGCTGAAGGACCTATAGGACAACACAACCACCACCCCGGTGCATGTGCACACACACACGTGTGTGTAAATGCCACTGTGAATACATGTCTTCTCCATGTACATGTCGAAAGTTTTGCAGCTTTATGGAATCTCTTAGTGCATCGGCACTATAATTAGATATTACCAGATTGTATTCCAAAATAGTTTTGTAAGAATTTCTTTGCTCCACATCGTCGCCAACACTTAAGTTTTGCTAGTTGGATGAATATAAAATGGTGTGCATTACTCAGAATATATTTACTGACCACATTTCTTTTGTAAATTACCTGTTTTTCTTTTATGCATTTTTAAAATTGAATGATTCCTTTATTTTTAATTTTTTGTATGTTGCAGGTAATTTTTAATCACTTACATGTGTTTTCCTGTAGGTCTGTTGTATTCTTTATTTACCAAGAGGTTCTACCTTAAATGGACGTTGGATTTAATAAACTATTTTTCCTACATCTGTTGAGAGAATCTTAATACTTCTCTTTTCTAGTCATGTGGTTAATTATAATAGTAGATTTTATAATCTTAAGCCATCCTTACAGTCCTGAAACAAATTTAGCCTTGTCACAATGCATTTTTTATTTTCATATTTCGAAGGATGCGTGTGGGTGTATTAGTTACTAGGGACTGAACCAAGGCAATCTCACACTGAGCTGCATCCTTTCTCTTTTTTATTCTTGAGGCGAGGTCTCCCTACATTGCCCAGGTTGGCCTCAACTGGCAGTCCTGCATCCACCTCCCCACTCGCGGGGATTACACATGTGTGCCATCATGCCCATTTTTATTCAGAATATTTTGTCCCTGTAATCCACTTGTAGTTTTCTACCTCATACTCCTTCCTTATCTGGTGTTGGTATGGAACTTACACTGCCTCAGTAAACTGAGATGAAGAGTAGTCTCTATTTTACCATTCTCAGAAAGAATTTGTGTAAAACTGAAATTTTCTGATTCTTGATGTTTTACTACAACAACCCTGAACTGATACTGTGAATGGCTGCCGAGTTTTTCAGTGAACATACTTTTTCCTCAACACTTAAAGAATGAAATTTTTCAAATACACAGCAAAGTTGAAAGATGTAAAGAACTTGAATATGGACTGAGAATTTATCTAAAATAAAAGTAGCCTGAAAAGCTTTAAGTTATCTTTTAAAATTATATATAAAATGAGGAATGATCTGATTGTTTATGAGGAGAGAAAATTAGAAGAAAACCTTTTTTGTGGTACTGAGTGCTAAGTTACATCCCCTGCTTACCTGCCCACCCTCCCTTGCTTCTTTTTTCTTTTTTTTTTTTTCTTTGAGACAGGGTCTCACCAAGTTGCCACGTATAGCCTCAACCTTGTGATCCTCCTGCCTCAGCCTCCCAAATAGTTGAGATACAAGCATATGCCACCTTGCCCATCGAGAAAAACATGTGAAGGAAAAGACGTTTTTCAGAACTAATGAGAGAATGTTTTTCAGAACTAATCAGATTTAGAATTGAAAAGAAACCTATATTTAGAAATAATTGTAGTGAAAGTGCATAATATACTGTGTTTCTGATCTGATGCTTTTTTGGGGGTGGTGCCGGGGGTCAAACTCAGGGCCTTTGCTTGCTAGACAAGCACTCTACCACTGAGCTAAATCCCAACCCCAGATGTGGTGCTTTATATACTTTCTTATATTTTAAAAATATCTTTCTATGCATTCTCTTTATAACCTCTTTCAAACCTCTCTGGTCATCCTTTATGGTCTTTCATTCTTTAATTTAGATTTCTTTATTTTTCAAATAATTTTGTGTAATTCCTAGAATAATTTTGTGTAATTCCAGTTCAAAATCCTGGGAGATACTATTCTGCTATTGTGTTGTTGTTAGTACTATTAATATTTTTGCTGATTCTTATTTTTAATACGCCTTTTTGAAATTGTGGCCTGTGTCATTTTGGCATTGGCTCATCTTTTGGGACTCTGAGGGTACTGAGTTGAGATTTAGTTTGTCCAGACAATATGTATGTTTGCTTAAGACAAATTTTCTACAACATCGCCAACCAGGACTACTTTAAGTGCTTGGTTTAGGTTTTCTCAGGCAAGAGGAGTAAAGTTTAAACACAAATCTGTGTATTAAGTGATATGGGTGCAGGTTTCCAATTTAGGTTCTTTTAAACCCAGCTTATCTTGCTAGCTGATGAGTTTTTCACCTAACCCACCTGTTTACTGCCTCGTCACCTTTTATATCCCAAGGGGGCTTGAAGCCCACTTGACTCCTGTTGAACTCAGAGCTCAGGGTTCTTTTTAAGGGCAGTTGGTCCCTCACAGCACCCATAGCTTCTGAGGAAACTTCATCTCCCACTTGACTTTAAGCATCTTTTGAGCGTAGCTGTATAATTGGATTTCCCTCTCTCAAGATCCCCTCCTTCCCTCCTTCTCTTTCTTCTCCCTTCCCTTCCCTCCACCCCCTCCCTTCCTTCCTTCCATTTTTTTTCTCTCTCTGTTTCTCTCTTTTAAATATCAAAAGGATTTCAGACTACCCGGTTATCTGTATTGTGGGAAAGTCCTACAGGTTTGTAGTTTTAATGTTGTTACTCTAGATGATTCTGTTCTAGGAGGCTGTAGTATCTAGGCAGATTTTGATTCCTAGTTTTCTCCATTGTATTAAGCTGCTGGATCATACTCATTTATTTGAGTATTGGTAAGGAAGAGCTTTTCATAGACCTGTGGTAGGGTGAGGGGGGGCGTGCTGGGGATGAAGCCCAGGACCTTATATATAGGCTTGGCCACTGAGCTAAACTCCCAGCTCCTATAGGATAATTTCTAATGTTTCAAATTATAAAAATTAATGTTATCTTTCTGTATCAGGTAGTAGAACTGCAAAATAGATTATCTGAAGAATCAAAGAAAGCAGATAAATTAGATTTTGAATATAAACGTCTAAAAGAAAAAGTTGACAGTCTTCAAAAAGAAAAGGATGTGAGTACTGAATATGTATTAGGCCTTTTGGTTTTTAGCACTGCTAAGATTAAGACAGTGATAGTTAACTCATGTTTTGACTACATTAATTTCATCTACTTATGAAAATTTTAAAATTATAAATTCTGTTCATTTTAAAATTAATTTCTATTTGCCCAGAAATGGATCTAAAAGATGGAAAGAAAATTTTTATTTCCATCTTGAATTCTTTAACGTATTTATCTTTTCTACCACTACTGCCTCTTTTACCTTGTTACACTCTTAACTTTCTGTATATTTAGGTAGCTCTTCTGTTTTCTGTGGGATTGATGCAGAGGGTACTTCTTTTTGCTGAGCATATTTTGGATCTTTGAAAGATTGTTTTTGCTCTTTGTGGTATGGAATATTTAGTTTTTATCCTTTGATCTTTTATGTTTAATGAGAATAATATAAGGATGTAGTAGATAACTTTGTTTCTTATGTTTAACCGTGGATATCATACGAACTTGCCATAGTTCACTGTTGTTAAGTTAAAAATATTTTTTGTTTTTTCTCCTTCTGTGGTCTTTTCCATAAAAGATCAAAATATAAAACATGTCCATGTTCACTGTTGTTTATTATTTTATTAGTTAAGGCAAAGAGCGAAAGTGAATATATTTATAAAACTTGAAGCTAATCTTCCTTGTCTTCATGTCGTCAGAGGTTGAGAACAGAGAGGGACTCGCTGAAAGAAACCATTGAAGAACTTCGTTGTGTACAGGCTCAAGAAGGGCAGCTCACCACTCAAGGTAAAACACGCTTCGTTTCTGGTATCGGGACCAGCATTAAGTTCGCCATAAGATAATTGCCTCGTCACATAAAAAGGACAGATTAGAGGCAAGAAGAAATTTTTGTTCAGTTACCCAGATTTTATGGCAAATGGGTTATAGCTGTTGGATCAGATTTACTTGCCAACTTTGTAAAAAACTTTATAAACATTTAAGTTTTATTAGACGAAAAGCCTTTCATGGCCACTTTAAAAATATATTAAACTTTCTAAATTAGTGAGTTTTTTTTTTTTTCAAACAAGAAAAAATGGAGTGGCTTTTAATACATTAAGAGACCTAAATCCCAGAACTGTTCTTCTAGCTGAGTGCAAGGGTGCCCTGACCCACCTTGTGCTCCTGTCGAGGGGTGCCAGACTGATTGGTGATGAGCCAGCCTGTGGATTTTCGGTTGTCTCAAACTGGAATTTTTCTTTTCCCATGACCACAACCTCCATTTCCTCCTCTACGCACCTTCTGTAAACCTGCTCGTCTGCCTCGTGTCAGTTTCTGACCCTGCTGCCGCCTCTGTTCTTGCTGTGGCCTCATGCTCACCTACCAGGCGGGCAGCCATTCGCCTGCATCCTCACCCCTGCTCTCTTTCCTCGTCCCTTTGGCCTGCTCCTAGACTAAGCTTGTTGAAACTTACTTCAGACAACCTGAAGGTTTTCTCTGTACCCCAAATTACTAAAGCCAGCTCAAGAAGATAATCTTTCTTGTCTTCACAAAAAGGTACATTTCTTGTAAGTTTTTCTCAAAATTTTAAGAATCTAAGCCAAACCTTATAACCCATGTGGTTTTAGCTCCTGTTTTGTCAAGAAAAGGCAAGCTCTCACATTTGTTTCTTTGCTTCCTAAACCTCTGTGTTTTAACCTTTATGTACATGTCTTTTTTTCTGAGACAGGGTCTCAGGCTGGACTTGAACTCACTACGTAGCCCAGGCTGGCCTCAAAATCTCAGCAGTCATCCTGCCTCAGCCTCCCGAATACTGGGATTACAGGGATGGGCCACCATATCTGGCAATTTTGCTCCAGAAATTTACCTTAATGAATTAAGGAATTGTTTGAAATAATGAAATTTTGAAAGAACCTGAAAGTTCAGCACTACAGAACAGCATTCTTTTTCATCTGTATACTGTAGAGCCATGAAAAAGAATGAGATATATCCTGTATATTTAAGTTAGAAAAGTAGGTGACCCCATTCTTGATAAACTCACTCAGCAAACTCAGAACTGAAAGAAACTTCTTCGATCTAGTAAAGCTAATCTCATCTTTAATGATGAAAGACTGAGTACTTTCTCCCTAAAGTCATGTAAGGCAAAGATGTTCACCTTGCCACTACCATTCAGCATGGCGTCAGAAGATCTAGTCGTGTGTGTGTGTGTGTGTGTGTGTGTGTGTGTGTGTGTGTCTTTTTCTTGCTGAGCTGGGGATCTGTTTCTGTGTTATCAGTGAACATTCTAAAATTAAATTATAGTATTATAAAAACAATACTGGGGGCTGGAGGTATAGCTCAGAGTTCAGAGCACTTGCCTAGGCAAGTGAGGCTATTAGCTCAATTCTCAACACCACAAAAAAAAAAGATACAATACTTAAGAGTAAGTTCGACAATGATAAAATACAAGATTTGTGCACTGGAAATTATAAAACATTGCAGAGATCAATTATAGTAAGATCTTAAAAAGTGCAGAGACTTTCCATGGTATTTGGTTATTAGAAGATTCAGTGCAAATCCCAATCAAAATCTCTAGCAGACTATTTCATAGAAAGTGACAAGCTGATCCTAAAATTTATAAGAAAATGCAAAGGAACCAGAATGGAGAACTAACACATCCTGATTTCAAAATTTATTATAAAACTACTTTAAAAGAAATACCATGATACTTGCATAGGAAGAGATGTAAAGGCCAGTGTAATATACTGGATTAGTAGAATGAAGGGATAAAACACACATGAACTACTCAGTTGATGCAGAAAAGGCATTTGCCAAAATCCAACTCTGACTCATAATTTTAAAAAAACTAGGAAGAGAAGAAAACTTCCTCAGTGTGATAAACATATTCAAAAAACCTGTAGCAAACATCATACTCATGAATGCTTTCCCTCCAAGATCAAGAATAAGGCAAATACCCATTATCACCACTTCTATTTCACCTCATCCTGGAATGTGTAACCAGAGCAACTAGAAAAGAGACAAAAAGAAATAAAAGGAGAGGGAAAGGGATTACACATTTTGCGTATCCATGTGGGAAAAAATGAAGCTGGACCCTTCCTTTTATCATATATAAAAATTAGGTCAAAATGAGTCAATGACCTAAATATGAGAGCTAAAACTGTTACACTTTTAGAGGAAAATCTTGATGACATTGAATTTGGTGGTGGTTCTCTAGAGCTGATACCAAAGCATAGGTAACAAAAGAAAAATAAATAGGATTTCATCAGAATTGAAAATTTATGCATCAAAGGACACTATCAAAAGGAATAAAGGCAGTCCACAAAAATGGGAGACAATTTTTGCAAATAACATACGTTTGATAAGGTATTAAATCCAAAATATATAGAGTTCTGTAATTCGACAACAACAGAACCCATTTCAAACATGCACAAAGAACTTGTTTTTTTTGTTGGTTTTTTTTGTTTTTTTTTTTTGTGGTGCCGGGGATCGAACTCAGGCCCTTGTGCTTGCAAGGCAAGCACTCTAATCACTGAGCTAAATCCCCAGCCCCAATGCACAAAGAACTTGAACAGGAATTTTTCCAAAATTTCACGGCCAATATGCACATGAGAAGCCATTATTACCATAAGACCAATGCAAATCAAGGCACAATGAAAGACAGATTAATACCAATTAGGGATTAAATACCTAATCCCTAATAGTGGCAAATAACCTCCTCCCCTCAAAAAAAAAGGAAAATTAATATTAGTGAAAATGTGAAGAAATTGGGCCACTTGTGTGCTGCTGGTGGATATGTAAAATGCAGCAGCTCTGTAGAAACCAGTTTGGTAACTGTAAAAGTTAAACACAGACTTAACAAAGTTAAATATAGATTTAATATATAGCCTGGTAATTCCATTCCTAAATGTTGTCCAAAAGAATTGAAAGTAGGAACTCAACCAGGTACTTGTACATAAATGTCCATCAGAGCATTATTCTTAATAGCCAAAAGGTAGAAAATATCCAAATGTCCATTGACAGATGATTTTATAAACAAAATGTTGCATATGCCCACAGTATAATATTCTGCCATAAAAAGGAATGAACTTCTAATAAATACTGTGCAACATGGATGAATCCTTAAAACATGTTAAGTAAGCAAGACACAAAAAGACAAATATTATTCCACTTACGTGAGGTATCTCGAATCGGCAAGTTGTTGAATGGAAGTAGAAGTTACCAGGGAACAGGAGAGGGTTGAATGGAAAGTTACTGCCTAATAGTTACAGAGTTTCTGATTAGGTAATGAAAAAGTTTTGAAAATAGATGTTGACAGTGGTTATGCAAGATTCTAAATGTATGTAATGCTACACATATATTTTTAAATGTTGAAAGTGATCTTATATAATCTTTTTACTTGAGAATAATTGGGATTTTAGCTGTTACCTACAGGAATCATACCACTTTATTAGATAGTTGTGCTTTTTGTTAAACTTGCAGCTTTGTCTGTGTTTTGTAGGGTTAATGCCTCTGGGCAGTCAGGAATCTTCAGACAGCCTGGCAGCAGAGATTGTTACACCTGAAATCAGGTAAGGAGCTTCACTGCATAGTCTCCCTAGGTAGAACTGAACTCTACAGTGTGAAGAGCACCAATTCTTCATTAGTGACACTGCCACCATGAACTCAGTGTAAAATCCCCACATGTTGGCAGCTTTCTTGAGCTAGCCTAACAGAACTGCTTTTCTTGCTTCCCACATGCAGAGCAAACAAACACGTCCTGTGCTTGGCTAGCCTCAGCAGGCATTTAGCAGTTGATACCACTTAGCCCAAACTCAAAGATTATGCTTAGCTGTGAGCCTGCACAATAATTCATTACTAAGACTTATCTCCTAAATATTTGGAATGGTCTGAGGAAGATACACTGCCCCATGTCTAATTACTCTTCTCTCGGTAATACCTCAGTTTTTTTATTTAGTTATAACATTTTTAGCATTCCATTCATTTTGGTACGTGAGTGAAAAATGAGGTTGGGAAGAATACCAAGTGTACCAAAAGAGAATGATTAATCCTAGAGATTGCTTTTACCTTTTCTGGACCTATTTACCCCTTTAAAAAATGGGCATTGACCTTACTTCTTCACATTATCTTTGGGGGTATTAAATGGAATAGTGATCATGTAAGAACTTTATAAACTGTAAAGTTAAATAAGCATTCAGATACTCATTCAATAAATGAAGATAACTTACTGTTATTTGACAGCATTCATTGAAGAAGTGTGCACAAAAGGAGTAAAATGCAGTGTCAGGTCTGCACGTGTTTGTATACCTTTTACCTTTCTGACATCTGATACACTAGTTTATAAGTGAACCAGTCAAATTATTTGAATGAATGAGCACTTATTATTTATGAATATTTGTAAATAAATGATTATGCCCCCCCAAAAAAAAATTTTTAAGGAACTAATTGGTGTATAATTAGCTTTCTAAACTAAGGACAGAACAATGTAAAGACTTAACAAGTATGGCTTTCCCATGTGTGATTAGATACAGATTAAAATATACTCCGGAAGAGCTATCAAGAAAATGAAATGATAAACAGTAATGAAGAGCAGTCAGTGTTTGTTGCTTATTAATGTTAAGAGTGTTTAAAAATTGGAATCTTCAAAGTAGGCTAAAGATTAAAGTAGCATAACTTTTTTCTTTTAAGCCAATTAGCAGAATGCATCTCTGATCTAAAAATGTGCCTAGTAACAAAAAAAACAGTTTTAGGGGGATAAATTCTAAGGAAATAGCCAATGATAGACACAAAGATATATTTATAAAGCTGATTATTAACATGTCAGAGCTCAAAACTGATAATCTAAATGCCCAGTAATTGAGTGTGTTAGTTCAGCCTAGAGATACTTACTGTGACAAAATACCTGAGATAAACAGTTTAAAGACAGAAAAGTTTATTTCGGTACCTGGTTTCTGAGGTATCATTCATCCCGTGGTCACTTGGCCTCATTTGGCTGGGCGAAGCAGAGCATCACAGCAGAGAGCACATGGCGCAGCAGGGCTGCTCACCCCATGGTGCCTGGGAAGCCAGAGGGGAGAGAGGCAGGTGCCAGGGACACACATGCCCTTCCGTGCACGCTCCTGATGACCTGCCTCCGCCAGCCGGGTCCCGCCTCTTGACATTTCTACCACCTGCCAGTTACCCACTAGGTTCTGAACGGATGGCTGGGTGGATCTACTGTCAGGGCTGAGCCCGCAGAGCCGCTGCTTACCTCCAGAGTCTGAACTCTGCTGCCCTGGGGACTGAGCCTTCAAGTGTAATTGATACTATGAAAAAAATCATGAGATTTTAAGTGTGAATAGCAGATACCAGTGCAACTTGAACTGTGTGATCCCATTTTTTTAATAGATGATTACAACCAAGTGTGGTAGAGAATGCCTGTAGTCCCAGCTCTTGGGAGGCTGAGGCAGAAAGATCACAAATTCAAGTCTGGCATGGGCAACTTAGCAACTTAACTACACCTGGTCTTAAGATTTAAAAAAAGAGCTGGGATGTAGGTCTGTGTGAAGGCCCCGGGCTCAATCTCCAGTACCACAAAAAAAGATGATTACATGTATTGTATATGCATAACATTAGAAGGCTGTATTTCAGCAGTAGTAATTTTGCTGGACCATGGAGTTAAAGTGCTTTGTAAGATTTATAGTGTTTAAGAAGGGTGTGGTAACACACACTTGTAATCCCAGCACTTCAGAGTCTGAGGCAAGAGGATCATCACAAGTTTGAGGCTGGCTTGGTCTACATAGTTAGGTAAAGGCTGCCTGAAATATATAGCAAGACATGGTCTCAAAAGGAAGGAGAGAGAGATTTACTGTATTTACAAATACGCACTGATATGCCATTATATCCTCCCTGTGGTCAATGTGGTGCTGAGTTGTGTGTTGCTTGCTTTTAACATCCCTCTGTATAGGTTTTTGGCATAGCACAAAGAATCCAAAACAACACAGTTAAGTAACCTGACTAATAACTGAACTGGTTACAAGAATACAGTTTTATATAACTGTAGGAACAGTTGTTCTGAATATCTTTTGTGTTTTGTTTTGTTTTGTTTGAGACAGGGTCTCAAGGTTATCCTTAAACTCACCGTGTAGCCCAGGCTAGCCTCAAACTCAATGGCAGTTCTGCCTCAGCCTTCCAAATGCTGGAACCGTAGGTGCACATCACCATGCTTGGCGCTGGAATATCTTAAGGACAGTCCTCATTGAATATTCTTGCCACCAAATAATTAGTAATGGAAGAGCATAACTTTAGAGATCTTGTTTTCTTATGAGAACCAAAGAAACAATAAATTTATTCATAGCTTAAATATTTAAATCAGAAAGGAAATAAGATTGAAATTTCCTTCATTATAAATGACACATAGAGACTATTGTCTGCAGATATCTGTTCTAAAAAGAATTTAAGACCTGAAATGTAATGTCTTGTTTATAAAGGAGCTAAATTCATTGCTGATACTTCATTCTCCTTTGTATTCTATTTGTTTAATATTAACTGTTCATGGCTGGACTTGATATCTGTATTGTATTAATACACCAGATAATGTTTTCATTTTGCTTATTCAGGGAGAAACTTATTCGTCTTCAGCATGAGAATAAGATGTTAAAAATTAACCAAGAAGGTTCCGACAATGAAAAAATTGCCTTATTGCAGAGCCTTCTAGATGATGCAAATCTACGCAAGAATGAACTAGAGACAGAGAACAGGTAGGGTGTGTGTAGGTGGTGGCATCTAGCCACAGATTCCCTGTTGTCCTTGATTTTTTATTTTGGAATCTTCGCTTGTGCTTTTTTTTTTTTTTTTTGAGACAGGGTCTCACTGTAGTTCAGGCTGGCCTTGAACTCACTGTGTAGCCCAGGGAGGCCTCAAACTCACACAGCAATCCTCCTGCCTCAGCCTCCTGCTGGGATTATAGTTAGGTGCCACCAAGCCCGGCTCTTGTGCTATTGCATTTCCCTTTAAAGATACTTTAATCTACATCTCTGCTGTTGCACAGACTTGCCAAAAATTATTGTGCCTGTTTATACCAGCATTATCCTCTTGATTTTTTTCAAGCAAAGTGATGCTGAAACTCTGCTACTTACCCTTTCTAATCACTAATTAAAAGTAGAGCATTAAAAAAAAAACAGAATTCAGTCTTTACAACAATTGCAATTCATATTTTATGATCAAGTTCATGTAATTTACTGTGTGTTAACAGGCTGCTGATTCGACACTGTTGGTGTGTAGCAACAGAAGCACTTTTCCCCTAATCTGTTATTTGGCTTAACCCTAAAAGAAGTCGTTCCTCTTATGAGGAGTTCAATTATTTTGAGAACCTAGAATCTGTAAATTTAATAACAAAATCATTTTTTGGTTTTTTGGAGGATTTTTTTTGGTAACAAAATCATTTTTTACCTGTAAGTTTTTGGTGCATTGTGTTATATGGTCATTAACATCAAATACTTTTTTGTTCTTTATTATTATTGTATGTTTATGATACAGAATGGTTATATTCATATTGATGAATTGATACATATCTTGATTATTTTTAGGGGTTGGGGATTTAGTGCTTGCGTAGCAAGCGCAAGGCCCCGTGTTCGATCCCCAGCACCAAATAAAGAAAAATAAAAGAAGATTATTTTTAATCCCTTTACCCATTGCTTCCTTCTAATCCCCTCCCCTATCCTCAATAAGTCTGCCCTTTTGTTTCCTACCATGTCTTGTTTATTTTATTCTTTTTTAATTTATATTTTAGTTTTCTCATAAAGAGAAACCATGAGATATTTAACTTTCTGTGTCTGACTCACTACCCTTAACATTATGCTCTTGAGTTCCATCCATTTTCCTAAAAATGACATGATTTTGTTCTTTATAGCAGAATAATATTCCATTATGTATTTATACCACTTTTTTTTTGTCCTTTTTTTAATCTTACCACTTCTTATTTTTAATCCATTCTTCTGTTGATGGGCACCTAGGTTATTTCCAGAACTTAGCTGTCTTGAACTGTGTTGTTATAAACATGGGTATGCACATCACTATAGTATGGTATCTTTAACTCATTTAAAAATATACCGAGAAAACGTATATTTGGGCCAAATGGAATTTCTATTTTTAGTTTTTCGAGGAATCTTTATACTCATTTCTATAGTGGTTGTACTAGTTTACCTTCCCGCCAAAATAGAGAAGGGTTCTTTTATCCCCAGAAACTTGGCAGCATTTGATTTTTGTGTTCCTGATGATAGTCATTCTGAATGGTGTGTGACAGAAGCTCAGAGTTTTATTGATTAGCATTTCCCTAATGGCTAAAGATGATGGACCTTTTTTCATGTCCATACTGGCTGAATTACTGGGGAGAAATATGTTTTAGAGTTCTTTGTATACTCTAAAAATTAAACCTCTGTAAGAAGAACACCTGACAAGAAGTTTTTCCCATTCTGTAGGTCGTCGCTTCACTGTGTTATTGTTTCCTTTGCTGTGCAGAGCTGTTTAATTTAATGTGATCCCATTAGTTGATTCATGTATTTCCTGTGCTGTTAAAGTTCTATTCAGGAAGTCCTTGCCTGTGCCTGAGGCTTCAAGTATTTCCCCACATTATCGTCCATCTGTCTCAGCATTTCTGTTTTTATATCTGTCTTTAACACATTCTGATTTGATATTAGTAGTGGGTAAAAGATAAGGATCTAGTTTCAGTCTTTTGCACAAGGAGAATCAATTATCCCAGCACCATTTGTTAAAAAGAGACTATCTTTTCTACAACATATGTTTTTGGCCCCTTTGTCAAAAATCAGATGGCTGAAGGCACATGGAGTTGTTTCTGTCTTATATTCTGTTTAGTTGGTCTACATGTCTGTTTTTGTACCCCTACCATCCTGTTTTTGTTACTACAGCTTTGTAGTATAACTTGAAATCCAAAATTGTGATGCCTCCTGCTTTGTTCTTTTTGTTCAGGATTGCTTTGGGTATTATGGGTCTCTTCTGGTTCTATATAAATTTTAGAAATTTTTTATTTCTTGTGTTGTGAAAAATGTCATTTTAATTCGGGTTGCATTGAATCTGTAGATTTGTAGATTGCTTTTGGTAATGGCCATTTGACAGTATTGATTCTGCCTGTTCAAGAAGAGGGAGTGTTTTTCTATTTCCTAACACCCTCTTCAGTCTTTTTTTTCCCCCCCTTTGGAGTCTAATTTTTTTTTTTTCATTCATCATGGATAGAATTGTTTTCCTAATTTCTTTCTTGGTAGGTTCATTATTGATGTACAGGAATTCTCTTGATACTTGTCTGTCGATTTAGCAGCCTGCTACAAGTCAGTTACTTTCAAATCTGTAGCTCCCCTAGACAAGGATTACTTTTCTCTTTTGTTGTAACAGTCTTTTGGCTCCTTTTTGTAAATTTTTTCTTACTGCTGTGATACATGCTGTCTTTTTGCAGGATTTGACATTTTTATTAATAGTTTCATTGTTTGCCTATTATAAAGTGTTTTTTGGAGTTTTGTTTGGTTTTGGTTCTGGTTTTGGTTCTGGTTTTGGTTCTTTTATTACTGTGGTTTTTTTGCGCCTGATTGATTTGACATTTCCCATATGAGAGTCAATGTTATGAGTCAAAATTCAGAGTTTATGTATTCTACCCTTCTTTCTATAGCTCTAAATTTTAAAGCTACTAAGGAAAAATAAGCAACCAGTGTAAGTTTGTAAAAATACTAGAGTCCTCTAAAAGCACCATTGAGCACAAGCAGGAAGACATTTTTACGTAAACTCTTAGAATGTAGAAAATGGATGTTTTTATTTAAAGCATTTAGGAAAAGTAGAAATGGAGACAGTAGTGTAGCAGAAGATGGGAGAGAACAGCTGCTGAGCATGGTGTCCGTGTAGCGCAAGGGTCCTGTGTCTGCTCCATTAATCCTGAGCCATTGTGGTAAGAACAGCTTCGTGAAAAACACCCATAATTCCTTTCATAATGCTCTGCATTGTTTCTTGTGGTGGACTTTTCACTCATTGCTCTTTTCTCATCAGAAACAAGAGAGCTAGTTATTATTTCTGTGTTACTTAAAGCTGTTTACAACTTAGTGTTGTGTTTGTTTCTTAAATTACAACATTGATGACAAGTGACCTTTTGATTATGACTACTGGTGATCTGTAACAGTTAATATTTAGTAGCACCTTTGTATTCCAAACATTAATGCTACATGTTTTAAATGTGTTGTCTTGCTTATTATATTTATGAAAATTTTACAGATGCAGGGATTCAGACTGCTCAACTCCAAAACCTTTATGTCTAATCCATACCCCCTTGCCAGTTTATCTTCTACCATGGTTGCAAAACATTGATTCTTTTTCCTGACTTCCTTTCATAGGATGCTTTTTCTCTTAAATGAATTACCCTATTCCCTCCCTCCCTGGGTTTTATAAATACTTACCTTGTCTCTGATTTAATTTCATAGTGGATTACAGCACTGAACTCAGCACCAGAAACCCTAAGTTTTAGTCCCACTGAGTCTTTTAACTTTAAATACAATTTGTCACTCATGTATCATCTGTTATAAGGCAAAGTCTGTAGAAGACCAAAATCTTTTCTGATCAGTCTTCCCAGTGAGGTTAGCATGTTTTAAAACTCTGTAATTATCAACTATTGAGAAAATGTTAGGCGTGAGACCAAGGGTCAGAGGTGCAACCATATCAGAATTGCCCAATGGGCTTTCCCAAAGGATATATAATCTTTTGTTTTCTTATTTCTCAGACTATAATTTGATCTCAGTCTTACCCTGTCTCTCTGCCTCCTTGACAGCTGTATGTAATCAGTAATTAGATGGATTAAAATATTAACTAAGTCTCTGAAGGAGAAAAAAGAAGGTAGAGGCAGTTCACATTTATTGAATAGTTCTGTGTACAGGCACTCTTGTCTGACACACTTCATACATTATCTCCATCCTCTAGACAACCGATTACCTTCCATGAGTGAGGCAGGCGTTAAAATCCTCTTTTATTTCATGGATGAGTTTCTTTCATACCAATTTATGCATATTTGTGTTGCCCACATGCTTCATACTTTAACAATTAAATTACTATGTTTGCTTGTCCAGTCCCATTGCTGGACATTTACATTGTTTTCAAATCCTCCAAGGACTATCTTGATATAGACTGTTGTGTATTTACAGTGGCCCCTACATAGTAGACGTAAAGTGTTAGTTGATAATATAATCTCAAAAGCAGCTAACATGTATAGTTAAAATAGTCTTAGAACTTGACACATTTCCAAATTGTTTTCTGAAAAGAGTGAACAAAGTTACAGTGTTACTAGAATATTTTTGAATCTGTGTTCCCATACTGAATATGGATTTTCAAATAATTTAATTTATTAAAACTTGTAGAGTTTAAAAAGTCTTACTGAATTTTCTGGCAGCTGTGATTCTAGTATTCTAGATTCTAGCTGTGATTCTAGTATTCTGTGATTCTAGCTGTGCTCTTTTTATCCTTAATTTGAGGTGGCGTGGCTTTCACTACTGTCATTCCACTAACACATCTCTTACTCAAAAGACCCATCGTCTCTGAAATGGCCAGTCCAGTGGGACTATTCAAGACTGTCTTTTCTCATCTCTTTACTATATTGTTACTCATTTCTTCCTTCCTCTTTTTTTTCTAAACGTTTCACTCTTGTTTCCTCTAATTCTCTGATTTTTCTTCACAGTGAGCTTTCTCTTAAGGATCTGCCATGGGTCATCTTTGTTCCTCATTTCTACTTACTTTCACATTATTTCTGTGTCATTTGCGTTCATGACCTCATTTAACTCTAAATGGTTTCAGAAGTATATTCTCAACTCAGACATTTCTCTCTGCTTTAGGTTCAGACATCTACTTATTTGACAGACTTTTGAGCACTTCATCTTCAGCAAATACAAAATCAGATGCTTTATACTCACTTTCTTAACCTCTTCCTCCTGTCTTCCTTCTCAGTGAATACCCAAAACCATGCTGTTATTTCTGATTTCTTACTTTCTTTTGCCTTTTCTTATTTATTTGTTCCCTTGTATTTCACACATTTCACACATATTTCACACTTTCTCTTCCAGTTTCTTATGTAGTAATAGTAATTGTAAGTCTCCTCCCAAAATTTACGCCTGCTTTTTGACCTTTTTAATAGCACTCTAAAACCAATGTGATCTTTTTAGAATACTTTTTGATCATGTTTTCTCTTTCTTGCAGTTCTTTACTATTACCCAAGACTAGAGAACCAAACCGTGTTACTGAAGCAAGTATCATAATTAACCAGAGAAATTATGAAGCTTGGAATCATGATTATTAAAGTTTGTTCAGTTTATTCTAGTTTCAAACAATTTAAATGATTATTAATTACATAATAAATTGCAGATAGTTGGCATTTCATTAAAAATACAGATGGAGCAGATCCAGTAAGATCTGTTCCTTTTCTCTTCCAGTTTCTTACTCTTTAGACATACCTTTCCTGAGCACTGTACCCTCTCATTTCGCTGTGTATTATTGAACTGAAACATCTTGAATCCCTTTTCTGCCCCTTACCACCTAAGTATTTTATTTATTGTTCTATTCTCGTTTCAACCGAGCCTGTCTTAGCTCCTGTGCTGAGGTCTTTGCCCAGTTGTCATATGTTTTGTATATCCCAGTGCACTCTCCTGACGCATTTACCATATTGTGTTCTCTTCTTGACCTTCCGCCTCCGCTGGACTGTACATCCCTGGAGTACACAGTGTCTGACACAGTTTCCATAAACATATCAAAATGAATTTCAGATAAATAAATGACACGTTGGTTTCAAAAAATGCATCTGTGAAGACTATATTAGAAATCCTCATTAGAAATTTCAGGCTCCTCAGGAAACACTGACATGGATAGTTCCCATTGGGCTTTCTAGAAGAGGAACAGGCTGAGGGAGGGGAGGCCAGGCCTCATGCCTAAGGTGACTTACCTAGTGAGGACTTGCAAGTTGGCCACCCTGAAAATGCACTCCAGAGAACCCAGAGGACACAACGGCAGCAGAAACTATAGCCTGTCCTTACTGCTAAAGCCCTGTCCTCATCAGACTGCAACATTCTCAGGGCCAAAACAGGCCTCGGACGTTTGCAGTCGCTGCACTGGAATCCCTGCTCCAGTGACAAACCAGCTGTGCACCTGGGCAAGTTGCCTTGCTGCTGTGATACTTGGGGTGCCATAAGTTGTGGTAAACTTAACGTGCCCTCCCAGTATGTTCTTCTTTTTTACTTACCTATAGTCACTTTTTGATACTGGATTTTGAGTAGGTTTTTTTCAGTTAATGTAGATAGGTTATATGTTTGGCAAAAATAAAATCAAACAATATAAAAATAATATGAAAAGTAAGCTGACTTATGACATGAGGGTCTGGCTATACTATTGCTACTTCATACTAGTGCTATAACATGAGTTTTAGTCCGTGAATGATGTTTGCTGTGTAACCAATGTGACAACCAAAGGCAAATAGACATAATTAAGTCTGTACTTAGAAAATTAATGTAACTTTGATTTCTAGGCTAGTGAATCAAAGACTTCTGGAAGTACAGTCACAAGTTGAAGAACTACAGAAATCTTTACAGGATCAAGGCTCAAAAGCAGAAGATGTAAGTTTTAATATGTATCAACTGTGGTCCAAAAGTTTCACTGTGTTGAGAAAAGATAAAACTTTTTCTGACAATCTGTATCAAAATAATGTCATATTGTATTAGTTGTAGAAAAGAGTTTTCCTTTTACTACCATTCCTTTACAAAAAGGATCAGACAGTATTTTATTGTCTTTCAGATTCATTCTGCTTTGAATTAGAAATTTCTTTCTACTTATTAAGAAAAAGTTAATTGAAACTTTATGTTTTAAGTGGGCTCAACTCATTACTCAGAGATGAAGTTAAGCTTTCCACCCTCTAATCAAAAAGGAAGAAAAAAAACTTGTTCAAGGAGAGATTTTTTTTTTTTAATGTAACTTTGATGTTGAAGAAAATAATGCTAGCCAGGTATGTAATCCTGGCACTGTGGAAAACTGCAGCAGGCAAATTGCAACTTTGAGCACAGGTTGGGCGATTTAGAATGATCCTATGTCAAAAATGTAAGAAAAATTTAAAACACTGGGGATGTAGCTTAGTGCAGAGGTCCAGGGTTCAATCGCCAGTACCACAAAAGAAAAAAAGAAAGGAAGGGGGTGGGGGGGGACAAAGAAAACAGTGCTGTCCCTAGAATCCCAGGGCCTCATAATGCTAGGCAAGCACTGACTGAGCTATATCCCCAGCTTTTTCTTTGTTTCTGTTTTGAAATAGCAGCTTACTGAGTTGCCCAGACTGTCCTAGAAGTTGGAATCTTCTTGTCTCAGGCTCCTGAATACTTGGGGTTAGAGGAATATGCCTCCACACCCATCTTTTTTGTCCCTTTAGTGCTCTGCATGTTGCATATAGCTCTGCCTACGTGGTTGCCAAATTCCCCCTGGAATATGGCACATGTTCAGCCAAGGCAGTGTCTTTGCTTGCCTCATTGTCACAGTGCTGAGAGAGTACGTAGTAGTTATTAGTCCTTGGCGATAGGGTAAATGAGTCATTGTTGGCAAATTCTTTATATATAATGAGCTGTATACAATGAAGCAATGACTTAAAAATGTTTAAAGTTAGTATGAAGAGGGTGAAAAACTAAATTTTACTGACCGGTCTTTGCTTCAAGTCAGCTTCTTTATTTTTCCTATTGCTGGTATAGTAGTTTGTGATCTCTGGCCTTTGAAAATAAACCTACTTGACTGTGTCATTGATACAGTCATTTTGAGGATCACCTTCAAAACTGTATTCATCCATCCAGCATTATTATATAAGAGAGTGTCAAAGCAAAAGTGGTCAAAGTTACGTACATCTAAAATGTACCATTAAAATAAAATTTTTAAAAAGTGATTAAAGGGGGGAGTTAATTACGTGAAGCTTAAGTATGCTAAATATAAAAAGTTTGTAAGGCACCTAATTTTATCATTTGCTCCTCACATACATGCAGTTTATGTTGGCGACATGCCCTTGCTGATTAGTGATTTTAGTTTATCCCTTAACGCATTGGTGGTCATTTTAGATTTCCAAATTGATTCCCATGTTCTATTGTACCAACACTTAAACTTCCTTATGCCCTTATTTAAAATGGAACTTTTTTATAGCAGCATTTTTTTTTCTTATTTTATTTTTTGGTTTTTATTGTTATTTTCTGGTGGTGGGCGTTAAACCAAGCACTCTACCACTGAACCATAGACCCAGCTGAATGTCATGCTTTTCTAAAAGCATGTTTTATCCAAAATACTAAATCACGGAGAGGTACGACAAACCTACATGAGTATACTAAAATATTAAGTCTAATTTAATTCCTTAGAGATGCTCCACAAGGTGTAACATTTCTTTAATTTGTTGACATGTCTAGGTCTCTTAAAGTGAGATAAAGTAAAATTTATTCTGATCTCTGAAACTTTAAGGAGGCTTTTGTGAAAACTTCAGTGTTGCAGTAGCATACAGGAGCTTATTGTTTGTTTGTTTGTTCTTCATAGCATAGGCTTTGCATGTGCCAGGCAAACACTCTTATCACTGAGCTATTCCCCAAGCCTAGAAGTTTGTTTTCAAATAATTTGTCATAGCCAGGCATGGTGCACATGCCTATAATCCCAGCACTCAGGGAGACTGAAGCAGGAAGATCGCAAGTTTGAGCCCAGCCTGGGCAGTTTAGTGACTTACCAAGGTCCTGTCTCAGAGTAAAAAATAAAAATGGACTGGGGATGTAGCTCAGTACAGGAGCCTTCTGTTTAGTTAGCTAGCTAGAGCAAGCAAGCACCTGGTTAGAGATCAAATTCAATTAAATATGCTTTGGGCCATTGGTTTGAGCACATATTTCAGAAATAAAGTGCCAGCCCTATCAAATACTGTTTGCATAAATTGGTCAATATATTAACCACTGAGATGTGAGATATCTTCCTCGGAATTAAACAGAAAGTTCCTCTGAGTTATTTTCTGTCTATAGACAGGATACAGGTGAAAAATTTTCTGTTTTGAAGCTCTCCCCATAAATGACATAAGAGAAATAAATAGTCCAGTACAGGATATGTGATTCTTTTCCCTGGCTGACTTTTGATGTTTTCTTCTTTTTCCTCCACTAACCTACAATGTTGCATCTCAGGGATGCTTAATACATAGAACAACCTGCCAGGTGGAATTGGTCCCCTCCAAAGAACAGCAACATAATTTCTGTCTGTAATAAAAAACTCGGTCTTTTCATGTAACCTTAAGTCAGACAGAGTAGGATGGTTTGCACATTTTTATTATTATTTTTATGTCATTTGTTTTTAGTGTGGAAGCAGAAAAGCATTGTTATATCCAGTCATATGGATAATTTGAGCTAGCCACAGTATATAAAACTCCAGAGAACAAGACAGGATGAGGAGACCATAGAAGAAAGAAAAATGTACATTTCTGAAAAAAAAAATGCCTATCTTTTACTTCATAGTTTATGAATTACTAAATCGTTCCTTCTGTTGGCTGCTGTATTTGCTTCATACTAATATGTCCTCTCTGTCTCTTGGCATGATTTCTGCTCAAGGCTATTGTAAGTATGGCTTCCTATTTATTTCTATATTTTGAACAGTTTTTAGATTTATACATTATCTGACATCACAGTGATACTGAAATCTTAAGTCAGTTGTATGCAAAATGACTGTCTAGTATTACTTGCCTTGTAGGTTTATGCCCTTTACAGTTAAGATACTTAAAGGATATCAAAATTTTAAAAAGTCAAATTCTACATAAATTTCAGTCTCCCTTCTCATTCCTGCTCTGCCCATTGTTCTAATTGGTTCATTTATATAAATTATTTTGGTGCTAGCTTCTGTCACATGTGGCTTCCTCCTGCCACACATTTTGGCAGTAATAGGGAGGCACTTCTTCGAGGAAGGCTTTGGGAGGGAATTATGCATGGACTTTGGCATCTGGCACCACCTGGCTTTTAAATTTGGATCTGCTCCTTGAAAGCTACTAAGTATTCCTTTGCCCTTTTCCTCGTTTGTAAGCTGCAGCTAATATTACAGTTTTGTAAAGTTTACATAAGACAGCAGTATATGGCATGCTTTAGTGCAGTGCCTGGCATATTAACCACTCATTTAATTATTATATGTTATTTTACAGTTAATAATTTTGCTAGAATCTAATCAAAGCATAAGTACAAAATTAAAATTAAGCATTTCTTTAGAAGGATTTATATTTTATTCTCTCAATTAAAGAGGGGACATGTAATAAAAGCTAATAGGGTTATCTCTTGTATATTTGGGGGAATCAGTGACAGGACATTGGTTTCCACTGGAATAACTATAGTTAGAAGTGAATTTAGCAAAGAAATGAATTTGAACTATTGCAAAGCTTTTTAGAGTGGATGCGAATAAACACTGTATAGTGATCATTAAATAAGGCAGCTAAAAATTGAAGAACTGAGTTTTTCTCCCCTCATTGCTACTATTTGTTTTATAAGCCTGTATTAATTTGATTTTGACTGAATCGCATAACTCTTTACCTCAAAATGAAATGTTTTATACAATTCATTATCAGTAAGTACCCTTAAGAGTGTTTATGAAACTTAGTGCTCCTATCTAGAATGCCTTTATTATTTATTTTCAGTTTTGATGTCTTCCTTTTCGGGAGACCTTTTCTAAACAATACCTAGTCAAAACTGCATTGTTTAGCTGGGCACGGTGGTGCATGCCTGTAATCCCAGCACTCGGGAGGCTAAAAGCAAGAGAATTACCACAAGTTTGAGGCCATCCTGGGCTACATAGTGAATTCAAGGCCAGTTTAAACTATGTAGTGAGACCCTGTCTCAAAAAAAGAAAAGGAAAAAAAAAAAATGAAAACTGCCTTGTCCAACATATTAAAATCTGAGCATTATTTTGCATCTTTTATAGTTTCCATACCACTGTATAAATTATTTGGAGCCATGGCTTTTAAGTTCTTTTTCTCTATTGTAGATAGAGAACTCAAATATGTAGTTTCTGGGTATTTTATACTGATTGCTACCAATTATGGGCTACTGTCCTGTTATTAATAAAGAAAACTAGATAGAATTATATTGTGTTTTGGGATCTTTGACAAAAAAAAAATTAAGGAAAACTTGCTCAAAATTAGCTACTTCCATATTCTTAATTTTTTTAAAACAATTTGTTTAAGAAGTTAATAAACTAATTTTTGTTTTCCATTTTCAGTCAGTTCTTCTAAAAAAGAAGCTTGAAGAACATCTGTAAGTATATAAATTGTGAGGCTTTAGTTTGGAAGAAAAGTGTTTTGTATTAGACCATCACCGAGGCTCTAGGAAGTGGCACAGCTGGTCCTCGAAGATGGAGAAAGTTGTAATACATGCTAGCAGTGTCCACAGGGTCGTGTGTAACCTAATATCAAACAGTGACAGCATTAGGACGCGTTTTTCACATGAGGCATCGATGGCTCTGGGCGGTGTGTGTCATCACAGCGAGGAGCTGGAGGACACAGCACAAGGCAGATGGGTCACATAGGGATCACTTAGGCTATGTGGTTCTGGTGTCTGTCGCAGCCTCTCACCTCTGTGGTTCTAGCTTAAAAGTAGCCGTGGACAGTACTGAACTAGTAGCTGTGACTGTGCTCCAGTAAAACTACATATAAAGAAACTGAGAGTGATGGTGTATGTCTCTCATCCCAGCATTCAGAGGCTGAGGCAGGAGGAATTGAAGTTTGAGCCCAGCCTGGGCAATTTAGGGAGACTAAAATAAAACAAACAAACAAAAAAACACACTAGGGCTGTAGCTCAGGGCAATTGCCCTGGCTTCAATCACTTGCTGCAAAATAAAAACCAAAACCCTTCATGTACACAATGTGATTTAAAAAATACAGATAATATTTAAATATTTTTTCAAAAACTTCATTACCGTAAAAGACACGTTGCCATTAATCCCCCTCAAAAAAACTCCCAGGGTTTCAACCCACTTGTCCTACTGTTCTTGTCACTTTCTGAAGCAGTTCTGGAAGTCCCTTTTCACAAGGGTCTTCAGTCACAGTGTCATGGCTACCTTGATGTCCTGAATCAGTTCAAACTGTTTATCTTTCATGGTCATTTTGACTTCGGGGAAGAACCAAAATTTGCTTGGTGTCGAATCCGGTAAATAAGGTAGATGAGGACACACTAATGTTTTTATGAGCATGCTTTTTTGTGGGATGTCACTTGGCATCAGCATCCACTCATAAAAACATGAAAGAGGACCTCCAGAAATGTTTCAGAAAGTGAGAAGAGCAATGGAATAAGAGTGTTCAAAGAAAGAGTATTTCGAGGAGGCTTAATGGCAATGTCTTTTAATGTAGTAAATTTTTAAAATTTAAACATTACCACATGTTTTGAACACATCCTGTGCAAAGGTAGCCAGCCTAGGGGCCACATGCATGTAATTTCTCAGCTCTGAAGTTTGGTCACCCAAATACTCCTTTTAAGTGAACTTTTTAGCTCTCTTTGTATCAGTAGTAGATTTTCAAATATTTCCTTGAGTTATAAACACATATAACACAAATAAGACTTTTTAATCTAAAAGGTAGAATAAATATTTGTTTCTTGTGAAGAAGACATCTTCATCTTTATCTCAGGTTGACTGTCTTTAAGAATGATGTTAAGAATGTTTGATAATTTTTCTTGCACTTAGTTACAACCTTAACCCTTTGGGTCACTTCCTAGCCAAACTCTTTGCAGGCATTGGATGTAGGGTAGCCGTGAATTAATACTGTTGGTGTATTACACTGTGCTAAAACAGACATCCTCAGTACTACAGAGATAGTTTCTCTTGTTCTACTATTATTGAAAAGAAATTTTATTGTCTGGAAGTTTGACTCATGTTTTCCTCCTTCCCTCCCTCCCTTCCTCTCTCCCTCTTAAAATACAGGAGATGCGAGATACTCCTAGCCACTAAGATTTGTTGACAAGCCTAACAATAGGCAGGTTCTTTTGTTATTCTTTTTAGTTTTATTTTATGTTTGTAGTACATAAAGTTTACTTTCATCTTAGGGAGTAGATTCTTGATTATTATTTGTTGCCTTTCTCCTCCCCACCCACCTCCTTTCCTCTGTCTCTAGCTCTACTTTCCCCGTTTTCATTATTATTGTTATTATT
Source organism: Hystrix cristata (assembly GCA_004026905.1). Classification (NCBI taxonomy): domain Eukaryota; kingdom Metazoa; phylum Chordata; class Mammalia; order Rodentia; family Hystricidae; genus Hystrix; species Hystrix cristata. Next base: position 31,622 of record PVJO010000417.1, on the reverse strand, counting down.
TTTATTTCATGTTTACAACATAGAATGTTTACATTTATTGTGAGTACTTGGTAAATGTACATGATACACCTTAAATCTTTTTACTTTCCCTACTCCTTTCCCCTTGCCCTTGGTCTCTTGGAGCCTTCCCTGTTTGCAAAAGATCTATTTATCTGTTGCTCTTTATTTATACTTTGTTGTACTCAAATGAGAGATACCATATGACATTTAAGCTTGTGTGTCTGATTTATCTCATTTAACATTTATTTTCCAGGTGTATCCATTTTCCCACAGATGTCTCAAATTTATCCTTTTTTATAACTGAATACTGGTCATATTCCATTATGTATAAATAACATATTTTCTTTATCCATTCATCTGTTGATGGACATACAGGCTGCTTCCAGGAATTAGCTATTATGAATTGTGCTGGTATAAACATTAGTATGGATGTATTGCTATAATATGATGTCTTTAGCTCTTTGAGGAAGTTACTTTGAAGGGGAATACCTGGGTCAAATGGAATTTCTAGTTTTAGTTTCTTGACAGGTTTTTTTGGAATACAGTAGTTAGTATCTGATGGATTTCGATGGCGTTCATTGTTATTTCATCTTTTTCATTTCTAATTGCCTTAATGAGAGTTCTTTATTTCTTTTGCTAAGTTTAGCTGAGGCTTTATCTATTTTGTTTATTCTTTCAAAGAACCAGCTCTTCAATTTATTCATTCTTTATATTGTTTTTTTTAGTCTCAGTATCATTAATTTCTACTCCGAGCTTTATGATTTTCCTCCTTAAATTTTGTCTGGGCTTGGATTGTTTCTTAAGTATGTTGAAGTTCGTCATTAGATTGTTTATTTGAACTTGCTCTGTTTTTCTAATGTGAGTATTGATTGCAGTAAGCTTCCCCCTTAGGATTGCTTTCATGGTGTCCAATAATTGCTGGTGCATTGTACCAACATTGTCTTTTATTTCTAGAAATTGTTTAATTTCTTTGATTTCTTCTGTGACCCATTGGTTAACGTTCAGGAGTGAGTTAAGTTTCCAGGTCTTTAAAAAAATTTCTGTGGTGTCTTTTGTGATTGATTTCTACTTTCATTCTTTTGTATTTATATAAGCAGCCTTTGTGGAGTAGTATGCGGTCTATTTTGGAGAAAGTTTCTTGGTGCTGAGAAGAATGTGTATTCTAATTTGGTAGGGTAGAACACTCTAGATATCTGTAAAGTCCATGTGTTCAAGAGTATAGTTCTGCTTTGGCATTTGTTGATTTGTTGTTGTTGTTGTTGTTGTTTAGTTGATCTGTCTCTTTCCAAAAGTGGGGAATTGAGGTGAGCCTCGGCTTGTATCAGTGTTCATTTGACTTTTTATGTCCAGCAGTATTTGTTTTGTGAAGGTAAGTGTTTCATTATTTTGTGCATATGTAATGACAACTGTTATCTCTTCTTGTTGGATTATTCCCTTAACTATTATGTAGTAGCCTTCTTTGTCTTTTCTGAATAGTTTTAGCTTGAAGTCTACTTAAAATTACTACCTCTTCTTGTTTTGTGAATCCTGGTACATGAAACAATTATTTTCCATACTTTCATTTTTAGTGTATGAATATATTTTTGGATTACGTGAGTTTGTTGAGTGCAATAGACCGTTAGATGCTGTTTCTTAACCCAGTCTTCCAATCCGTCTTTTAATTTTAGAGTTAAGGCCATTAACATTGAGAGTTATTCCTGAAAGGTGTTTATTCCTATCATTGTGCTCTTTTTCTATTGAGGACCCCTTTGTTTATCCATTTTTTTAAATCTGTTTACCTTCCTTGGTATATTCATTTCATCTGGATTGCAGTGTTCTTGCAGTATTTTGTGGAATGGTGATTTAATGTTCACAAATCTATCGAGTTGATTTTTTTTAAGGAGTGTCCTTATTTCTCCGTCTATTTTGAAAGAACGTTTTCCCAGATATATTAATCTGTATTGGAAGTTGTTTGCTTTTAGGACTTGAAATACGGTACTCCAAGCTCTTCTGGGCTTTTAGGTTTGTGTTGAGAAGTCTGCTGTAATTCTGATAGGTTTACCTTTATGTGTGATTCTTTGCTTTTCCCTGAAAGCTTTCAGAATTCTGGGTTTTTGTCAGATATCTGGAATTTTAATTATAATGTGTTGTGGACAACTTCCATTTTCATCATAGTTGGTCATTGTTCTGTAAGCCTCACTTATCTGTATGTTGAACTCTTTCCTCATACTTGGAAAGTTTTCTGTTATAATTTGTGTAAACAAATTTTTTATTCCATGTGTGCTATCTTCCAGTTTCTCTCTAACTCCAGTTAGCCTTAAGGTTGGTCTTTGTGTCATTGTAGTAGCTGTTGGATGAACTTTTCTTGTTCTCTTACAGTTTCCAAGGCATCTCTGAGTAATTTGTTGTAATTTACCATTTTGTCCTTGATTTAAGAAACTTACTCTTCACATTGGTCATTTCTGCAGTTTATGAATTCATTAGTGCCATTTTTTATATCTGGTATATTTGTCTGATGCCTTTTCATGGATTCTATATCTTTGGTAAATTTCTCATTCATGTTGTGAACTGTTTTGGTCAGCTCTTCCAGCTTCTTATTTGTTTCCCCCAAATCCACATTGGTCATTTTGTATGATAATTCTGTAAACTTTTGGGTCATGTTCTCTTTGAACTCAGCAAATTTGTTTTGTTTTGTTTTATTAACTCTTCTTTAATCAGTTCATAGAGCCCTGCTACCTGATGTTTACTTTCCTCTCCATTAGTGCCCCCTGAATCTGCCTTGGGAGAATTGGGAGACCTTGGGAGTCTTTTGTTACCTTGTTTTACCATTGTTGTGTGTGCGTGTGTGTGTGTGTGTGTGTGTGTGTGTGTGTGTGTGTGTGTGTTTCCATTTTTTTGGTGGTGAGAGTTAAAGTCAGGTAGGGTGGGAACAGTTGTAATTGAAATGAAGATTTGGAGTCTTACCCTGTGGTTTGAGGAAAGAATTACTTCTGGTTATAACTGTATCAACCGATCTGATCATATATCACAGCCTATATTCCGTTATTATTAGAGTTATTCTTCAATGTGGAAGCAAAAGTGGAGGGAAGAGTAGGAAGGTTAGGTGATGAAAGGAGTGTAAGCAGGAGGGGAGAGACAGACAGGATAACCAGTGGGAAATTAGATATGGGCTCAGATTCTGTTGGAGGTCTTATGGTTAGATTGAAGGGTTAGTGTTGATATTTGTAAGGGCGAGGCTAGGATCTAGGAGGAGAAAGGTGTACTTTGGGATTGAAGAAAGCTGTGAGGTTGTTGGAACCCACTGATATATTTTTGCTCCTGTAAAATGAAAAAGAGGCAAGAGAAGACGGGCTAGGTACAACAAGGAAGAGCAAAATGAATAGAATAGAGAGGACAGAAAGAGAAGATAGGAAGGACTGAGAGGAAGCAGAATACAGCAAACTAAAAATTTGAGAGGAAGAATTTAAAAAGTGGGAGGAACAAGTAAAAATAAGAAAATAGTACTGCTATGGAAGCATGAGTTGAAAAAATGAAATAGATAAGCAGAGGAAGAGAAAATACCAACTAAATCAAAGCAAAAACAAAAAAATCCATCAGGAGCTCAGATCAGATACTCCAACAAGAGGATGCACATGTGATTCACATGTGTCCACTGTGCCAAAAAGCCTGAGTGCTCACAGTTCCCTTTTGCCTTAGTTGTGGTCTGACTTCAGGAGGCCACACCAGTTTCCCTTCTTTTCTCTTGCACTCAAAACCCAAACTCACCCAGCCTCAAGTATTCTCCTCTTTAGCTATAGCAGCTGGCAAAATCCGAGCCTGTTGCTGGTCTTAGCTTAGGGGCTCGCTGCGCCCCTCGGGCAGGAGGGCAGTTGGCACACTTGTCCCCCACAGTCTGAAGTGGGTTCGCTCACAGGTGGAGGTCCCCAGAGTCGGCAGGTGCCACTTGCTCCTTTACTTTTTCTCTGCTGGGGGCAAGGGACACTTCACCTGCCCCTAGTGAGCACCAGTGAAGATGCCTCCGGTCACACTAGTCCCCAGTGTTTGGCGGAGAGGTGTGGGAAGAAAGGCTGGTATGTGCAGAGTCCAGTCCTGGATGCCTGCCTGTGCAGTGCTAGTTTATCCATTTGTTCCCTCTAGCCATTTGAAATGCTCTCATAGAGATGAGGGCTGGCGCAGTGTGGATTGCAAGATTGTCTCTGTTTCCCTCTACAGTGGTCCAGGTGTGTGGTTTGAACTACATGTATCATTTTTCTGATTAATTTTCTGTTTCAGGGCGTAAGTCCTCCCCTCAGAAGGACCTGTGGCCTCAGTGAATCCTCTCTGAGCATCTTCTCCAGTCAGACATGTTATATCCCCCGTTATTATTTTTTAGTAGGCAGATTTTTGATGTACTAGAGGAACAAAAAATGTTACTTCCCAGCCTTTGTGAGAATAAAGTTATGTAGAATGAGAAGTTAGTATTAAATTCTGTCCTTTTTAAAATTTCTTATTCCTTTATGACAAAAACTAGAATACTGTCATTTCATAAAACTACTGTCTCACCATCGTTTTATGGTCATTTACATAGTCGAAATCTTCATCAGAGAGGATGTATTAGTAAAGATGGAGTCTGTACTCCTTTTTTTTTTTTTTTTAAGAGGTGCCATAACAGATTACCACAATCTGGCTGGATTAAAACAATAGAAGTATGTTTTCTCACAGTTACGGAGCCTGGAAGTGTAAAATCAGGGTGTCAGTGGTTTATTCCTTCTAGAGGTTCTGAGGTAGACTGTTCCATGCTGGCCTCCCTGTTTCTGGTGGCTACTGGCAGTCCATGGTACCCCTCAGGCTGCAGATGCATTGCTCCCATCTCTATTTCTGTCTTTACTTGGCACTCCTTTTTCTGTACAGTAGCTCCCTCATCTTCAGGGGTTCCTTCTAAGACTCCCAGTGGATGGCTCACCGTGAATAGTCTGAGTCCTGTATGTACATATGATAAGGCCTACTTTATAAATTAGACCCAATAAAAGACTAACAACAGTGTCTAATAATAAACTGGAAATGTTATAACAATATACTGAGCTAGTGACAGGGGATCTAAAAACCAACATGGTTTGTGAGTGACTGATGGGTAAGTGGCACATACAATGTGAACATGCTGGACCAAGGGATGATTGACTTGCCAAGCAGCACAGAGCAAGACCAAATGAGATTTCATCACACTACTGGGAACCACAAGTAATTTAAAAGTTATGAATTGTTTATATCTGAAATTTTACATTTAATATTTTCACACGGGCAGTTGAAACCAAGGGAAACAAAACCACAGAGAAGAGAAGACTGATGTGCTTTATTTCTTCTGGTGCTCTTCCTATAAGACACCAGTTATTGAATATATGGCCCCCCCTCATCTATTGTGAACGTCTCTTAACTAACTGTATCTACAAAGGCCTGATTTCCAACTAACGCCACATTCAAAATACTAGGGATTAAAACTTCAGCTTACCTTTCAGTAAGCTTATCCACTGGAAGAGGTTTGTTTTGTGTTTTGAGACAGGGTCTCCCTGTGTGGCCCAGGCTGGCGTTGAACTCAACAATCCTCCTGCCTCAGCTTCTTGAGATCTGGGATTACCAATGTGAGCTACTATTCCTGGCTTTTTAGCTTATCTTTTTGGAAGACACAATTCAACACACTGGATGGCCTCTATTTATCTAAAAAGATGTTAAATCTCATTCAGATTTGAAACTACAGTGGAGACCATTTTAAACACACCAAATTAATAAAAACTAAAAATCAGACATAGTACATACTGCTAAAGATGTTGAACAGTGATAATTCTCATTTATTTCTGTTAGTAAACATCAACATGTACATATTCTTTGACATAAGAGTTCCCCTATATAGTTCCAGGATTTCTAGAGCTACCGTCAATGTGCAACAAGAGACATATGGAAGAAAGTATGACAAAATATTGTTTATAATCACAGAAGAGAAGAAACAATATATTTGTCCACCAATTGGAAAATGAGAGAATATAGGCAGTTCAAACAGTAGAACACCATACAGCAGTTGAAAAAACATGTGGAAACTAGGGCTGACATCAATTTAGATAAATTTCAAGAACGTAATGTTTAGCAAAAGGTACAAATCAGAATAATATATAATTATAAAATTAAAGTAAAATTAAGCAGTATATTTAGAAATAACACAAAGGCAATAAAATTATGAAAATCATGAGAATGACTAAAATTCTGGACCCGATTACTTCTAGGAGGGAGATAATGAGACATGTAATTTCCAAGGTTCTGGATGAATTCCACTTTTTAACCTGATTGTGATTCATTCTGCTTAGGGATTTTTTTTTTTTTCCGCATGCTATACCATCCAAAATAATTTATTGAAAAAGAAGGTTTTATTGTAGTATTATACATAGAAAAGATCAGAATTAGACATAAATAAAAAGTACTCAATTTTTATTTAAATTTTTCTGTGTCTTCCAATTTCTACAATTTTTTTCCTAATCATAGTGCCACAATAAGTACTATCGAGGGATAAGTATACATACTACATAAATACCTGGAAAGAAATGTGACTTTCTGTTTTTTTTTGTTTTGTTTTGTTTTGTTTTGTTTTGTTTTTTGTTTTTTTTTTTTGGTGCTGGGGATCGAACTCAGGGGTTTGTGCTTGCGAGGCAAGCGCTCTGTCACTGAGCTAGATCCCAACCCTGTCAATTCTTTTATATTGAGGGAAGGGACAAAGTTTCGCTATGTAATCCAGGCTGGTCTTGAACTGACTATGTAGCCCAGGCTGGCTTTGAACTCATGGGGATCTCCTGCCTCAGCCTGCTGACTGCTGGGATTACAGGTGTGCACCACCACACCCAGCACACGTCTCAAATTCCTGTCTGTGGGGTTTGAATGTTTACCTACCTACATAGGCGATTTGGATCAACATGCAAAGTACTTCGAGCAGCCCAGCAGAATTCCTTTTTTTTTTTTTTTGCTAGGGATTGAACTCAGGGCCTTGTGCTTCCAAGGGAAGCACTCTAACCACTGAGTTAAATCCCCAGCCCTAGAATTCTTAATTCTCTCTCTCATTTGATTGATTTCATTTCCAAATTTGCCACAGTGCTGATCTTTAGCACCTGTCATTAGTTTTGACACCTCAGAATTTCACATAACTAGAATGGTACAGTGTTACCTTTTGACCTCTGTTCAGTATTGTTCTGTCAGATCTATTCCTGTAATTGTACGTATCATCATTTCTCTTTTGTGTTGATGTGGAGTGTTCTTTCCGTTAATCCTTAGTTTTAACCTTTATTTTTCTGCAACAAGAGTTTGTAATACAAAACTGTTGCAAAGTTTAAAATTTTAACTTTTATAATACCCTTATTAGAGTACTTGCCTCAAGGCCCTGAGTTCAATCCTTAGCACCAAAAAAAAAACCCCAAATAATAATACCCTTATTCAAAAAAAATAGGTGTGTGCCCTCTTAACACCCCTTCACATATAAAAGAAATGGGTACTGTTTCAAATGAAATTTTTTTGTCTCATAGTACCTCATATGCAAGTGCCTTCCAAGTAGAAAGAGTGCAAATCTTTAATCTGAAGTCAAAGAACGGTACAGCAGCAGTAGTAAGTGATACAGTGTCCTGTGCTTTGCTGCAGAGAGAAGCTGCATGAAGCCAATAATGAACTGCAGAAGAAGAGAGCCATCATTGAGGATCTCGAGCCCAGATTTAACAACAGCTGTGAGTTCCTCCTCCTTAGCATTAGTTTTAAGCTGAGTTGGCCATAACACTACCCTAGAAATAATGATTTTATATAGAAATAGGCCCTGTTATCTATCTGCCTTGTTTACAGACTTTTGTCTTAAATTACTAGTTATACTGGTTATACTTATGAATTTTTCTTTTATTTGAATTCTAATGTAAGTTAGCTGAATTTGCATATCCATTTACATATACATCTGTGGATAGCTTGGCCTTTGTCTTTTTTGCATGGGCAAAAGGACACACTTTACTTTAAAAAAATTCTTTGCAGTACTGGGAATCAAACCCACAGCTTTACAATGCTAGACAAGTCCTCTACTATTGAAATACACCCCCAGCCCTACTTTTTTTTCATTGTAATAAAATACACATAATAAGACTTAAACCATCTTAAGTATTCTGTTCGGTGCTGTTAAGTACATTTACATTTAGTACACCGCCATCACCACTATCCATTTCTCAAACTTTTTCATCAGTTCATACTAGAAAGAACTCTGTACTCATTGAATGATAATCCTCAGTTCCTCTCTCTTCTCAGTCTATTCTGTAGTCTCTGTGAATTTGACTTTCTTAGGTAACTCATATAAGTACAGTCATGAAGCAGTTATCTTTTTGTGCTTGCATACTTCCCTTACCGTGATGTCTTTTATTTTTACTTAGCATTATGTCTCCACGTTGTAGTGTGTATCAGAATTGAGTAAATGATGTTACCTTGTATGACTATACCACGTTTTGTTTATTCATCCATCAATGGATGTTTATTCCTCCATCAAATTTTTAAATGTATGCTGTTCTGTACTGAATTTCTTGTTTATTAAAACAAAGCTTTTGGTAAAAAAAAGTTTTCAAATTGATGTTTTTGGAAAAATTACGTATAGTACCAGACCAAACAGGCTCTCAAATCTGTTAACTATTATTAATTTGTCAGTTAAAAATATATTTCAAAAGTTGTTAAAATATAAAAATTCTCTTTTAATATCTCTCCTCTACAGCCTTAAAAATCGAAGAGTTACAGGAAGCTTTACGGAAGAAGGAAGAGGAAATGAAGCAAATGGAGGAACGATATAAAAAATATTTAGAGAAAGCCAAAAGTGTAAGTATGAATTTGATGGTATCTCACTGCACTTTTTGATCATCCTTCACAGAAGTCTTAATATTAAGAATACATATAATATAAAAACAAAAGAAAGCTTTGAACAAAAAGGAGGGTGTTGAGCTAGAAGTAGTTTTCAGAATAGGCTGCTACACAGATTAGTTACTAATTACTAAGAAGAAAATGTACCTTATGTAGGAAATAAGTGCCAGTCACCACCATGGTCAATAATCAGAATTAACAGCACATGGTACTATACACAAGCACTGGTGCCTCCTCATGTCCATAATAATTCACCTGAATTTAAGTAGTCTTCTAGACATAACTTTCAGCTCAGAGGAAAAATGAGGCTGTTGGAACAATTCAACAGTACCTTCAAGGAAACCATCAGATAAAACCAGAATTGAATGTAAAAATGTCATGAAAAAACAAAAACAGCCCACGGAATCTGCTTTCTAAAAAACTCCACCTAATCGGCAGATACAGTGCACTGGTATTTGGGTCCTGGATTGGGAGCAGAGACAGTTGGTTAAAAGACATTTTAGGGATATCTGTGGGAATGTGGACTTGAACCAATTAGTGACCATTCTATCGAATTGTTAATTTTCTCACGGATGATAATAGGATTGTGATTATGTAGAATAATATCCTTGATCTAAGGATATACACAGTTGAGTACCTAAGGATTGTGTCATGAGGTCTATGGATTATTTTAAAATAGTGTCCAAAACAAGTGCATATGTGTGTGTAGAGAAAGAAATCAAATATGGCACGGTAGCAATTGGTGAATCTATTTAAAAATGAATCTGTTTTTATGGTTTCAACATTTTGATATTGAAAGTATTAGGGGGAAAGAAAAGACCTCTCCCAGAAGTGCTGTAGTTGATCAGCCAGAATTCCATCCCGTGCCCAGGCTGAACTACCAGCCAAGGAGGAGATGGAAACACAGTGATGGACTTATGTTAGCTGACACCCTCCAAAGTGCCTGTGTGTCCAGAGGTAGAGGACTAGCTGAGGAGCAGAGTGGAAAGCTGCCAGTAGTGTCTACTTAGTGGTACTTACTAATTTTAAATCAGAATTGCTTTTCATGGTTGATGTTTTAGTTAATTCTGAAGTTACAATAATAATTATTTTATAAATTTATATTTTAAATTATCTTTGTAATATAGCCCTTGATTCTTGGAGTTTTATCCTTTGATTTTTTTTTTTTTTAAGAAAAGAGTTGCTTAGTCAGGTGTGGTAGCACACGCCTGTAATCCCAGCACTTGGGAGGCTGAGGTAAGGAGGATCGCCTCACGTTAGAGGCCAGCCTGGGCTATTTAGGGAGTTCAAGGGCAGGCTGAACTACATAAGACCCTGCCTTAAAAAAAAAAAAAAATAGAATTGCTTTCTTAGGTGTTAATACCCTATGAGACTTTTAGTTTTTTGTTTGTTTGTTTGCTGCAGGATTGGGGATTGAATCCAGGACCCCACACTTGGTATGTAAGCAGTCTACTACCAAGCTATATGCACAGCCCAAAGCTTTTAAAATTTTTCTCTCATTACCCTGCAGGTTATCCGTACTTTAGATCCTAAACAAAATCAAGGAGCAGCACCAGAAATACAAGCTCTTAAAAATCAACTCCAGGAACGGGACCGACTATTCCACTCACTAGAGGTAGTTTACTATACTGTACAATAAAATACTAGTTTTTAGATTCTTTTCTGGGAGTCTTGCTATATTACATAATTCTGTCTATGGATTTAGACAATTAATTGCAGGTATTTTGTTTATATTGAATTATCCTGTATATTTACATATTTACATGTACTTATTCTTTAGAAAGAATACGAGAAAACGAAGAGTCAAAGAGACATGGAGGAAAAATACATTGTTAGTGCCTGGTACAACATGGTAAGAAAATAGCACTTTAGAACATAATGCAAAGTGGATAAATAGCACTTTAGAACATAATGCAAAGCGGATATGTAGTATTTATCATACTGCCTTTACTATAGAAGTAATTCTACCAAAAAATTCCGAAGTAATTGCTGTTCTAACATACACTAACAAAACCTCATTGCTGACCTGAGGACTGAAAAGTAGACATGACAACCCCTGTAAACAAGGCAAGAGCGTTTTGGAAATAGGAGTACCCTAGAGGATGGAAAGATAAATGTCAGCTTAATTTCCATCCCTCAGAGCCACTCATTGCAGGGGAAGGGACGTTAATCACCCTGAACCCAGATCCCTCTCCCTCTCCCACTCCCTCCTCAGTCCTTAAGAGGATCACCTTTCTGACCTAATTTAGCTCCTATGTGTGAGACTGTCTCAGTGCCCGTGCAGGAGTCACTAGCCCCCAGGGTTTAGGGCATGCTCACAAGTGCCGGACCCTGACCCACTAGAGGCTTTGAAGTTGAACCTTCCAACACAAAACTCTGTAAATGTACATCAGGGAAAGCTAAATGCTCATCAGCACTCTGGTCTGGATGTGAAGAGCTGTAGCTTTTCAAAATGTAACACTTTTTTCAGTATTTTTGTTTTGTTTGGTTTTTTGAGACAGGGTCTCCTGTGTAGTTTAGTCTGGTCTTGAACTCACTATATAGTCCAGGCTGGCCTCAAACTCAGTGATCCTCCTGCCTCAGCCACCTGAGTGCTGGGATTACAGGCACGTGCCTCTACACCTGGCCTTTTCCCGGTATTTTTTCCCAGTTTGTTTGTCTTTTTCTTTTTGTTGTTCTTCCAGTGAAACAACTTCTTTGTCTGAGTCAGATGATTGACTCAGACATCCTCTTTGACATCCTCTTCTGGCCCTGTACCTCTGTCAGCATAAAACCGTTGCTTTGTTTTGCAGTTATAATTGATACCGCTTAAAGTTGGTGTCCCTGACCTAACAGTGTGATTTATTTGATCTTCGTGCTTGCTGGGCAGGCACTGTACCACTGAGCTAAATCCCCAGCCCGTAAAAATTACAGATTTTGTAACATACAAACATTTGTATTTGCCTTGGTCAAGACTAAGATTTTATCAACTTTTTTTAGAAAAGAAATAATTTTGGATTTGGAATATTATTAACAAATATAGATGTCTTAAAAATCTAAACAGAAATAACACCATACATTTAATGAAGTTTTCTGAAAATTAATCCTGACTTTTATTATTCTCTTTATCCTCCATTAAACTTAGAAATCTCATTCTTGTAGCTCTGTACCTCAATCTTCATTAGTAATCTTACATTTTTAATTGATTTGTATGGTTTCACATATTGTTTCATACGGAACCAGATTTATTCTGTAACACAGTCCTGAAGAATAGTCCTACAAGCATGAGGTCGAGTTCAATCCCCAGCACCAAAAAAAGAAAGGATAGTCCTAATTTTTAACTATTCAGAGAGTACAGGAGTAAGCCCAAATAGATTTATACAAATTATGTTCAGATAAGATAACTAGTATCTGCATCTTGCTCACATTTAGAAAGCCCTACATCTCAGACAACTTAAATGGAAATGGAGATGGTAAGCACTGGGAAAAGGTACTAAGTAGCTCTGAGAATGACTTTGTGATGGATACTGTGGTCTTAAAAATGTGAAGAATTTGAATAAATTGTTTGAAGTGTGAAAGTGAAAATATCATAATATTTCAAATAGGTATAATTTCAATATAGGTAGCTAAATTAGACTTTATTTTAATGTAATACAAGTAGATACTGGTAAATAAAAAAGGTACTCTTCTGCAAAAAAAATTTCATAATAGAATAGCAATAGTTAATACACTGTGTATCATAATCTTAAAAAATCTTACTCAGAAAACAAGTCATAGATGAAAAGATGGTCTTACAAAGAAGAAACAGATAAGAGCACAAACCTTTCTTTTCAGTGAACTAAGAGAAACTAGTAGTATAAATGAAACAAATTATCATGTACATTAAAATATTTTTGAAACAGAATAATTCAGGAAATTATTTTAACGTCTCCCTACTTACTTATCTACTATTTTGCTCTTTATTTATTTGTATATTTTTCGAGTTTCTCATGTAACAGAATTTAAGCTTGTGTGACTTAACTTACTTTGTTTAACATTATGTTCTCAAGTTGAATCCGTTTTCCTATGAATGCCTCAAGTTTATCTTTCTTTATGACAGAGTAGCACTCCATTGTGTATGAATGGCACATTTTCTTTGTCCATTTCATCTGTTGATTGACATATATGCTGTTTCTAAGACCTAGCTATTATAAGTTGTGCTGCTATAAGCATGGGTATGCATGTGTTCCTGTAACATGGTAACTTTTAACTCTTTTGAAAAAATACCTAGAAGGGGAAGAGCTGGGTCAAATGGAATTTCTGTTTTTGGTTTTTTGCAGATCTCTATACTGATTTCCATAGTGGTTATATTAGTTTACATTCTCACCAACAATGTAGAGTTCCTTTTTCCCCAAATCCTCACCAGCATTTGTTATTATTAGATTTTTTGATGATACGGCTATAGATATCATATCTTTCTGGGGTAAGATGTTGTCTCCTCTGATGTTGAACATTTCATATATTTATTGGCCATTTGTACTGCTTCTTCTGTGAAGTGTCTATTCATTTTAGTTGCCCATTTTTTGACATCTTTTATTTTCAGGGGACTCTTAATTTTTTTGAGTTTTTTATATGGTCTGGATATTAGTCCTCTGCCCAAGGAATAGCTGGCAAAAGTTTGTTTTTTGTTCTGTAGGTTGTTTCTTTACACTGTTGGTTGTGTCCTTTGAGGTAACTAATTTAAAGATTATCAATAGATACTTGTCAGTTTTACTGAGATCTTTAAATGATTTAATTTCAAGTGGAGTTAAAACTTTTTCTGAATTTTCTCATTGGGAAATTGTGTTATTTGGGGACATATGATAGCCTGAAATTATATTTAAAATGCAAGTCCAGTACCAGTGTTTTTCTTCGAACTAACTTGTGATAAGAAAACTTGCCTTCTAGCCAGGCATGATGGCAAACTCCAGTAATCCCAGTGTTTGGGAAGCTGAGGCAGGAGGATTATCACAAGTTCAAAGCCAACCTGGGCTACATAGTGAGCTCAAGGCCAGCCTGAACTACACAGTGAGACTCTGTCTCAAAGCAACCAAAAAATAAAAAGAAAAAAAAAAGAAAGAAAACTTATCTTCTGGTCTTTTATTGCATTGTTGTTTCTTCCTGGGTGGGAGCCTCCACTTTTTAACAGTTTACCTATGTCCAGTCATTGGTGAGATTAAATAGCACCTCTCAGTTCTTAAAAACTTTCTCTGGCTAAGGTTCTGCTTTGGTCTATTAAAATAATACCAGAACTGTTCTTTTTCCCATCTGCTTCTAGATGTCTGCCTTTATAAAGTAGTGCTATTGTTGTTAGCCCTGCACCTCCCAGAACATCACAACATTTCCCCTCCTGTGATGGTGTTTTGGGCCCTGCTGTTGTGCCACCTCTCTCTTGAAGGTAGTCGGTAACCCTCATGTCTTCAAGAGAGTTGGTCCCCACCCTTGCTCTTGGTTGGGCCCTCTGTGGTGGACTATTAGGAACTTTCTCAATTTATTTGAGAATAAAAGTCTACTATGAAGTGAAGAAAAACAGCGTGGCGGTATGTATAATACCCAGTGTGGCTTTTCATCATAAGAAATAAGTGCATTAGTGTTTTTCCTTTCTAAATAAGCCCTGCGATTTCCAAAACCCATGTTAATCAGCTACTACCAATCAGTTACACTTTTTTTCTTAGAAAATCACTTTATACATTTAATTTGAATGGGAAGTATGGGTAACATGTTCTAAAAATCTTGCCATTATCTGTTGTAAATTCAGAAAATCAAGTCTTAATTTCTCCAAAAGATTTGTATTTAATTGTTGGAACTAAATGCCACTACAAGATCTTAATCTGTAATAAATAGAATTAATATGCCTAAACTGCTTCACTGTGCAGTGTATGAAATTCTACATAATGAAATTTTCTTCTATGAGAATATACTCCACTATTTTTTCATTGATTACTTTTTTTTTTTTTTAATGTTACAGGGAATGACTCTGCATAAAAAAGCAGCTGAAGATAGACTGGCCAGCACTGGTTCAGGGCAGTCATTTCTAGCTAGGCAAAGACAAGCAACCAGCACAAGAAGATCTTATCCGGGCCATGTTCAGCCAGCCACAGCAAGGTAGAGAAGTCTTGCCATTAGAAATTTTAAAACAGCCTGCATTGAAGCGTACTTCTGTTACATATAACAACATTTCAGGAAATTCAGCCAGCTTATTTTTTTTCTTCTATGTCAGTATTTAGTGTTTCACATTTAAGGACTTTTTCTCTCTCTTACATCTTTGTTTCAGTGTCTTTGTCCTTTATTTGTAGACTTTTTAGTTCCTTTTAATGTGCCAAAAATTTGTAAATGTCCAGTTAAAAGTGTTGTATAATAGTGTAATACTTTTCTTTGTATGGAAATGTCCTCTTCCCCAATGGTGTAGGCTTTGTAATGAATTAGATTTTCTGCCAATAATTGATATACAATTTATATTCTTTATTGTGCTTATGTGTTACTCTGCTTTATAAGAATGTCTTTGTTTAAAGGGAATTAATCTTTTTATGATGTATTAATCTGTGTTTTCAATTGTTTTCCAGATGCACTTCAGATACCTTACATATTTACTACACAAAATGGTTGGCAAGTGCACTTTTTGCAAAGATTTAAATACATTGGCAGAGGTGCTAATTAATCTTACCTAAAGCACCTGGCAGAACTATTTAGCGGAAAATTGAGTTTACAGGAAACTAAATTGTCCTAAGATTTGGAGATAATTTTTAGAATATAAATATGTGAAATTTTATTATTTTTTGCTATTCTCTTTGCTGGCAGAAGTGAATGCATTGGTGAGGTTATTTGAGGAAAAATTATAGAAGAAAGAAGCCAGACAGTACATTAATTTTTTCCTTGCTTTCGAATACCCTAGTAACTGAGGATCAGATTCCAGCCGTGTGCTCTACATTTATGTTTTCAACTGTTCTCCACAGCTGAAAGATTTATTTTTCGTATACCTAAATTTATAGGAAGCCTTATCTGTCAGGCAGTTGTGACTCGTGCCTCATTTGTTTTACTTGCTCCTTCATTTAAACCTTTGCATTTCTGAGTAGTTCCTACTGCTTAACATTTTCATATCAGTCATAAGATTACAGATGACCTCTATATGTAATATTGTGACAGATCTTTTAATATTTTTTTCTTAGTTCCATCTACTAGTCCAAGAATTGGTAATTGAATAGATTTCCTTAGGTATTTGGTTGCCTCAAAGGGCTTATAGAATTTACATTGACAAATGACTGTCAAGAAATCATCGTAAAGCACTTTCTCTATATAAGGTGCTATGTAAATGTGAGATCTCATTCACTTCAAGATGAAATGCCTTCGGTGTAACTTTTTCCATATTGATTTGTGTAAGTATTTGGTCCCAAATTATATTTAAATGACCATCCAGCCTTTTTCTTGCACCATAGTACATTTCTTAAAAGCAAAATGATCCTGAAATTAGGTCAGTTTTTTGTTTTTAGATAGGTCATGTAATAAGGTGATGTTATTTCACACACTTGCTGTTTGGAAATTCAGGTTTCATTTAGTTTGTGTATTAAATTACATATAAGTAATTTAAACCAAGCTCGGTGTAACTAAGCATTTTCAGAAACCGTATGTTTGATTTTTAAATCCTACTTCCTCTTTTATAAGAAAGTTGACTTTAAAGTGTAGTGTTTTAATTTAGTCTCAGAAATCATTCTTGAAGAAAGGTATTAGAACATACACAGAAATGACACCATGCACTGTGCAGTTTTTTACATTAAGTGCAAAAGTCTGAGGACAGTATTGAGTACTTCTGCCCAGTATGACCGTAAAGCAGCAAGAATTATTAACAATGGAGAAAGCCAAGTGAGTGGAATCATTGTGGGATTTTAGGCTAAGTAGACTCACTCAACATATAAAGTCTTTTTTGTTTGTTTATTTGACAGTCTCCTTAATGTTGCTCACGCTTGCCTCAAACTATTTTCCTGCCTCAGCTTCCTGAGTAGCTGGAATTATAGGCATGTATCAGCTTCCCTGGCCTAATGTATCATGTTTTGACAATAAAAGACTTTATTAAAAAACATAAGAGGGTTATGTCCCCCACCTTTATTTTACAAATAGCATAAAGATTCAGTGATTTTTAATGCAAATTAGGATGTGAACACTAACCTTGGTAAAACTTAAATTATTGGGAAATTATACCCTCAGAATAAGGTAGATAGAAACAAGAGACTCTGAACTACTCATAAAATGAATTATGTCTATAAAGTAAGGGGCTTTAATATTCTCTCTGTACTCCTGCCCATTCCTGAACTCCTGCCCACACACCTACCCAGAGATTCTTTTCTAAAGGGGTTAGAAAAGTGCCAAGCTTTTAGAAGGAAGGTTTACTTTACTTTTGATTTTCTTCAGCATCTGTTGTCTGCTATAACTGTATGTGTTTACATTTATAACTTTTATTCTCTTTTACTGTACCCTTAAAGTTTGGTATATTATTTTCATTACATAGAAGAAATTATATTTCTAAACATTTGATGATTTTTAAAAACAAAACAGGCTTTTATAAAAGAAATAGCATCTAAATGTATTTTAGGTGTCAGAAAACCAAGAACAAGTTGGGTTAGGAATGTAGCTCACTGGTAGAGCATTTGCCTACTCTGTGTAAGGTGCTGGGTTTGATCCCCAGCACCAAAAGAAAGGAAGCCAAGAGTAAAACTTAATTGTGACAGTGGCACCTCTTTTCCCTGTCCAGCTTTGGACAGGATTTATGACTGTATTTTTATGATTTGTATCTCTTCAGTAATGATTAAAAATTTCTCAAGGACTATGTGATGATGCCTGCTCTGTCTAAATGTTAAGAGACGGCAGGAGCTTGGTCTACTTGGATATATTTTCGTGCACCCTGGTGTCCTGAATTTTCAGAAGCCGTCATGTTGTCATACAGTGGAGCTAGTTGTGGTGTCACCAGTAAGTGCAAGGTCACTGCCTCCGGTAGGATGAGCCAACACCACAGCCCCTGAATGCTCACAGAGAAAAACTCATGTCCTGTTTTCCTTCTAACCGGGACAGGAAAATCAAAGTCAATAAATAAGAACATGAATATGTATGTCCCACAATGTGCATTGAAGAAGTTAATAATAGAAAAGAATCCAGTAAATACCATTTGTCATATCTGAAATGAGAATAATTCAATTGTACCTATTTTAAAAGAACTTTAAGGGCTGGGGATTTAGCTCAGTGGTTAGAGTGCTGGCCTCACAAGCACAAGGCCCCGAGTTCAATCCCCAGCACAAAAAAAAAAAAAGAACTTTAAAAAATTGAATCACGTCTTTTACCGTTTGTCCAATTAGTTGATAATACAGTAACAAAGAAAAATCTCCAAATAAAAGACCCATGTTTCAGAATTTAGCAGTAAAGAATCATTTCTATTAGATATCCTTAGCCTGGCAAAATTGGCTTAATGAGATGGTTAGATTATAATAAGGATAATGTTAGACTATAATCAAGGACTATTTGATTTTCTTGAAGTTCTTTTATTTTGTTAATAACTTGGTTGTACAAAATTAAGCTTAAATGTTATTCAGTTAGAAACAACATTCTATTTCATTAATTCTCACAAAGAAATGAAAATCAATGCTGTGCAAAGTAGAGAACTGCTAAGTAAAGGATAAGTTAGTTTGAAAGAAAGACAGGTTTTGTTTGAACCACTTTACTCACATCTTTTCACTGACAGTTTGGTTTAGTCTTAAAGATTTGAAATATTTTTGAGTGTCTACAGCTCTCATTCAAGAATTCATCTGTTAGAAACAACATTCTATTTCATTAATTCATGGTGTTATTATTTAATGATAACACCATGTTTTAAACTTTAAAATCTTTATCCCTATATAAGAATAATTTTAAAAAATTTTTAAATGTCCTTAACTTTTTACATGTAATCTCACATAGCTGCTCAGACCTCATATTCTATGAATTTTACAATTGTGCGGAGATGGGGAATGTGAAATTGATTGATCTGAAAATGCACCCACAGCCCATAGCTAGTAGAAACCTCAATAATTTAGAGCCACATGGATAAAAATATCTTTGGACCTAAAGGGAGAGAAGGGGTTGGGATTTAGCTTAGTGGTAGATTGCTTGCTAGGCAGGCCCTGAGTTCACTCCCCAGCCCCCAAATAAATACATAAGAGGAAAGTGCTTAGTGCTTAGACTCTTGCTTTTTTCTAAGGGTAAAATAATAATATAAAATGCCTGTTGTTATCTGTTCATTAAACAGTGGGTGAAAAAGTATTTTGGCTTTTTTTTTTTTTTTTTAAAGATAAGGGCTTGCTATATAGTTCAGGCTGGCGTTGAATTCCCTATATAGCCCAGGCTGGCCTCAAACTTCGAATGATATCTCCTGCCTCACCCTCTGAAGTGCTGGGATTACAGGCATGCGCCATCACACCCAGCTTATTTATTACCATTATACATGAAGGGATGTTTTTGCCTAGAAATGGCCATTTAACTGATGTAGCTTTACACTTAATAGTGATGGCTATATGGTATTCTAAAGTAGGGTGAAAGAATATCCTGAACACAATAAAGTGAGATAGCATAATCCATAAAATTACTTTACCATTTTTTCTTTTTTATAAGTTAAAAGGAGTTTCAGTAAACATGAACTCTTTTTCTGTTATTCAACCTGGTTCAGAAAGAGGCATCTGAATTTATTCTTTTATAAGGATTTGAATATCTTATTCATGAAATCTTTTATATAAAGAAGGCTATTCTCAAAAAAAAGCTAAGGCTTTTGCACTGAGCTACATTCCCAGCCTTTTAAGAATTTTTCAATTTGAGACATAGTCTCACTGAGCTGCCCTTGCTGGGCTTGAACTTGTGATTCTCCTGCCTCAACCTCCCCAGAATGCTAGGATTACAGGCATATGCCATGATGCCTGTCTTGTAAAGAATATTTAAATAATTGGTATATATTTCTTTTATTGAAATTTTTGAAAATGTTTTCTTTATGTCCAATTTTAGCACAATAAAATTCTAGAATTTTGCGATGAAAACTGGTTTTAGAACCCTAAAAAATGTAAAATAATAATTTACTGCCGTCATGGTGAATTTCTATGCTTTCCTATTCCTCCAAATTATAAAAGAAGAATACTTAGCATCCTTTTTATAAAATGAAGGACAACACAAATGTAATCGCATCCATCTCTTAAATCACTGATTATATTCTTGAGAAGTACACGCTGATTGTTAATCCATTTCACATGTATTATGTTAATGAATATAAAAACAACCTATAATTAATGTCATCTTTAAATCATGAATATCCTTGGATTCTTCCCCTTGAACTAAAATAATAGAGATGGGTTTTTAACTTTTTTGAGAAATGAGACCTGAGCCAAATTATGGCAAGTGTACGAGTTTTGGCAATTGTGGGGCTCCATAAATGCTTCCTTAGAGACATGTGTGTCAGTGTCAGTATGTCTGTGTCGTGTACATACACACATATATTTATGTACATGTATTTACATATTAGATATAATTTGTTGTCTCCAGTGTTTTTCTGTCTTGTATTTTCTAATACTCTGTAAGATTTAGTTTACATCTAGTATATAAGTGAGAATTGCAATTAAAGTAACAGAAAGCCGTTAAGGCAAATCTATACTAGAGAGTGTAATAGGGATACTGGGGGAAAAAGTGGCCTGTTAAATATCTAAGCAGTTAAAAATACTAATACAATGGGAACAACTATCCAAACAAAAGGTCCTAAAATAATAGTTTACATAAAATCTTGTCTTTATTATACGTTCATTTGACAAGAATAATCAAAAGTCTAATTTCTAATTGCCCTACCCTTTGTTGAGTATTAACTAAGCACATAATATAACTGTAGGTGTTTATTAGTGCCTGGAAAATTATTTTTTAGGAGAATTATTTTCAGTGTGAGATGTATTACTGTATCTATGATGGTTATTTCTGACCATCTAAAGATACTGTGATGAGATGAGGAAAAAAAATTTGTGTTGACTGAAATTCATGACTAACTTCCTAACAGTTACCTGGATCTGCCTCTTCATCTAGTTTATATACCATTAGCTAAATTGTATTTATATACCATTAGCTAAATCTTAATTACATGTGGTAGTACCAGAAAAAGCATTCTTTAAAATAAAAGCAAAAGTAAACATTCTTAAGAGCATATTTAAAGTGAGCCTTTATGTACATGATACATTATTATCACTAGGCTCAGATTTAGGTATTGAGAGTCCAAAGGTGAAATCCGAGGTGTCCACAGCCTCAAAATTTTAGAACCATGGGACTATCAAATCCTGAGTCATATCTACTTTGAGATTAGAGGAAAAATTAAATATCACAAAGAGTAACCTCAAATAAAAAGAAAACCACGAAAACATTCTGAGGCTTTAATGTACTGTTTATGCGCAGGATACCTCTGCATAGGCTTTGTTACTTGAAAGCTCTGAACTGACAAAATAGTTTAACCTTTCTGTTACAAATTAATAAAAAGAAACTATGTTCTTGATACATTTGTCAACCTATGGACAGTGGATAGTGTGTACACATTTTATAGTGATTATTTTATATATCAGTATTAGTGATGAATGTCTTAATGTTTACTGTTACTTTTAGTAATTTATGTCTTATTTATACTTTGCTGCAAGATTTACAGCACTTTACTAATGTTAGCTAATTATTTTCCCTTTCTACTTTTCTGTGTTATTTTCAATTACTATCTTAAAGTCAGGAGTCTGAAGTTCTACATCTAGAAATCTGTAGCTTCATTGGGCTCCTAGGCAGGGATTACTTCTGACCCATCATGTTTAGAAGATTCTTTTATTAAGTAATAGCATAAAACCAGATCCTCTGAAATGCTAACACTTGAAACTTTAAATTTTGTTTTCTGGAATTGGATAATAAAACTAAACAGTCTTCTGGTTAGTCAGAAGATTTTCCTAACTTCTTTGGACTATCTCCAAAACTATGAACCTACAAACTGTCCCTGACTTTAATAGTTTCTTCGTCACTGCAAATACCCAAAAGCAGGACAAAGAAAGCCACTGTCAAGTCAGAGAATCTGAAAAATGGTAGGGGATAGGTGATGGGCAAAGGCAGACACTAAATAGGTCAGAATGCTACAAAAACATTCTTAGTTTCATAGCAGATATAGCATTTGAACTTAGCTATTTTCCTAAATTTATACTGGGCAAAATTTTCAGCTTGTTCTATTGAAGATTTTTTTAAGACCCAGAACTTTTCTATTTGTAACATGAATATATTAATATTTCAAATCATAGTCCAAAAACACTGAAATATTTGTTACATAAACACGGACATATAGTTACTTCCAAAGAGGAGGCAGATTTGCTCATGAGGATATTGTCTTGTTTCGTCTTGCTTTTAGATGAGATACATGTTTTGAATTGTGTAGAAAGTTTCCGAGTTGGGATTGGGAGAGTAGCTGAGTGATAGGGCACTTGCTTAGCATGTGTGAGACACTGGCTTCCATTCCCAGCACCATAATAAAAAAATTGCTGTGGTATATCCTTCCTTCCACATTGCCATGATTCCTACCCCTGCTGTACTGGCAAGCTGTGCTTAAGCCAGTCCACCTAGAAGACAGCATCACTGAAATAGAGAAATCTAGAGTCTGACATTTTGGGAAGAGTTGCCTTTTTTTTTTTTCTTCCAAACGTAAAGAATTAAGAATTGCACACACAGACACATGAGAACAAAATGAGAATTTTAAATTCTAACTGTTGGATAAGTCTTTCTCGAAAAAGTCTTAACTTTCACTGGCTCCTTATTAATCTAGATAAGAGTAAATTGTAGATCAATTCAGTACCACCAGCCACATGTAACAATTAAAATGAATTAAATCAAGTTGAAACTTTAGTCCTCAGTCACATACCCACATCTGGAGTGTTTCTAGTCACTTGTGAACAGTGCTTACCAGGTAGGAACAGCAGAGATATAGGACATTCCCATCATTGTAGAAAATGCTATTTGACAGCACTTGGATGCCCAGAGAGAGGATGAAAACAAAATAAAGGCAGTCAGTCAACTTGTGACAACTCATAGTTTAGCACCTAGTTGGAAAAACTTTTTTCTTATAAAAACGAATACCAGCCCTTTGAAACAACCTTGGAATTTGAACTCACTGTGTAGCCAGGCTGGCCTCAAACTTGCAGTGATCCTCCTGCCTCAGCATCCCAAGTGCTGGGATTACAGATGGATGCCACCACACCCAGCCAAATAATTTTTCTTCATAGCCTCCCGCTCTTAATAAGTTGGATCATGAATCAAATTAAGTTTTCTATATAAGCTGAACATTTACTGTTAATAGCATGTGATTTAGCTAATGAAAACATTTTAAAATACCTAAGTTTACTTGGCCTCTTACTAAAATGCTGAATGTAACTAAATTGATCTACGGAATACTGACATATCTTTAAAAATTTTTTTGGTGAAAATAAGGAGGGTGGGTGGGTGGGTGTGTGTGTGTGCGCACGCGTGTGCGTGGATGTATGTGTATGCACATGCGCCTGAGCATCTAATCCAGCACCTCTCGTATGCTAAGCAAGAATTCTGCTAATCATAATTCTTTTGAGTAAGCTTGGGGCTTAGCTAAAACTATCGTGTTAGGAAGTCATGGACTCTCCTCTTCCTTTTTAAAGTTGTGTAATCAGGCAACGGAATTGATCCAGTAGTGTCAAACTCCAAATAATTTATGTTGATGTTCTTACTATATTCCAAGTATAAATGAGTAAATATACTAGAGTTTGTTTTATTATTTTCCTGGTAGCCTGATGTGTTCTACAAGAGTCATACTAGTTAAGGAAGACTTTCAGTATGCTTGAAATATGAAAAAACATTTTAATAGATATACAGGAAATGACTGTACAAATGCCTATTAGTGATTTGGGACCTTTTAATATTTTTAACAGTGTTTTGTTTTTTATTAGCGTGAGTTACTTATAATTCAAATGCACTAAAATGTCATTGCTGTCACAAATTTTTGCTGTTTACAGGTTCTGTATAATCAATAATGCTTCATACTCTAGAAAATAATTTCCAGGTTTTATCTTGTTTCGCGATTTTCTATATTTCAGCAGTTACCCACCATTTATAACACCCTGTTTTTGATTATGTAGTGAATGATAAAATTCAAACATTTATTAATTTACCTTATTTTGATTAGTAAATTCAAATTATCAAAAATTTAGACAGGTGTAGTGGAATTTTTTCCCTATAATATTTTGATAACTTTTCAGATGAGCTGGAAAGCACCTTGGTACCTTGGAGTTGGAGTTGTGTTGATTACAGTCCTATCTCTAGAGCCTTATTATACTCATGTCTTAAGTATTATTGATTGTTCTGTGAATTGTTGGTTTCATTATCCATTTTGCATTTTAGCTTTTGCCAAAGGTATTGCTAGGTGCATTCTTACTTCCTATCAACTATTGAATTTATAATTCTGCAAATTTATTCTTTGTCATTATAATCCAAAAACGATGTCCAAACAGGATTCTGAATTCCTCAGTTCACAAAGGTATATATAATATGGATCTAGTAACATTGTCCATAATAGTGCCCAAGCATTTTTCCACCTGTTTACCAGCAACTTACTGTGTATTGAAATTGGTGTATTTCTCAACCATTTTTCTGAGGCAGATGACTTGTTACAGAACATCAGTAAAAAAAATTGGAACTAAAATCACAAAAACGTAAAGTCCAAGAAGCCATCAAAAGATGGATTTTTAGTCTTTTTTTTTTTAATTCTTGGGTTTACTCTTGGTCACTTTTTCATTTTAATTTGATGATTGTCGACTTGTTATGGTATTAATTATATGTATGTGTTTACTATGTATGCATATAATATATGTATATGTATATGAAGAATAAAGTTAAGATTTGGTCAAACTATATTTTCCCACTCAAGTACAAAAAAATGTTTTCAAGGCTGCAAAAAGTGTACAGTTGTTAAACAAGTTGTAAATAAAGACTTGTATAAAATTTTCACTTTGATTTTTTTTTTTCTGCTCTTAAACTGCAACAAACACATTTAATAATTGATTATATTCTTCCTCCTGCCTTTGGCACTTTACATAGCACCCTATCAATTTTGAAGGTTATGTCACTGATCAGACGTAAATCAGGAATATTCTTTTGGTTTTTTTTTTTTCCAGTACCTGTGACAGATTTTTAATTGATTTAAGCCATACTTAATGTGTCTACATTGATTGGGCCAGAGTTGTTAGGAATAAAAGTTAAACATGACTTCTTCTCTCTGACCTACATTAACATGGTCAGTTTTACCACAAATAGTAGAGTTTTTTGTTTGGTTGGTTTTGGCTTTTTGTTTTGATTTTTAACTGAGGATTGAACCCAGGAAGGTCTGAGCAATATTCTGAGCCATTTTTTATTTTATATTTTGAGACAGGTCTCTTGAAGTTCCTCAGATTGGCCTTAAACTCACAGCCCTCCTGCCTCAACTTTCCCAAGTAGGTAGGATTACAGGCATGCACCACCTCATCTGGCATAACATTTTAGCTGGGCACAGTGGCACATGCCTGTAATCCCAGCACTCTGGAAGTCTGAGACAGTATTGCAAGTTCAAGTGCAGCCTGGGCAACTTAGCAACTGAGCGATAATAAGGGGGGCAGATATGGTGCAGTGCAAATCCCCATTACTGCAAAATAAGTAAAATTCCCAAGTAGAAGCAGTGCCCAGCTGGAAGTCTGCAGCGGGCCTTGAGTATATTGATGCTGCTGTTCTGATTATCAGATGGCTGTTTCACAGACCACTCTAGAACCTCAACAGTATGTTACCTCTCAACAGGTTCGGAGACAGGCTCAACTCTTCTACCTTCGGGAGCCATTTGGTTATTGTCTGAGGCTAAAGTTGTTACCCTGCCCCAGCCTCGTACTGCCTGGGTGACCACCTGAATTTCTATCCCACCTACTCTTGCTTGTCTTTAAAGGACGGGATACCCCTCTTCAGGCGGACCAGGAAGATCTGTTCGGATATAAGATGACTGCCAGAGCCACCCCAGACAGCCTCTGACTCCATTATAATGTCATTTGCATGCTACCTGACAGTTAACAGTTATCATCATGACAACCAGAAAGAATGATAAAAGGAGCAAAAAGAGATGACTTCCAAATTTCCGGAAAATCTCCGCTCATTCCAGAAAAGACACATATAATCGTCTATCTGACTAGCCTGTCCCTCTCACTTACTTCTTTTACCCTGTATCTATGACCTGCTGACCTGCCGTGGGTTGGGAAGTGGATTTGTGTGTTTATCTCCCAATTCCATTTTTGGCCAAGAAAAATGTCTCCTTTGCTGCTCAGTCAGTTGTCATTATTGGTTCCACAATTCTGAGGAAAGAAGGACCCGGCTGGGAGTCAAAAATTGGGAACAAAGTCATCTGAGGACTCTTGTCTGGCATACCTGGGGCCAGATCAGGTAACTGCACACGTCCTCCTGATGGGGTCTTTTTTAGATTTTCTCACAGGATGAAAGAGCACAAATTGATTCTATGCAGCTGGCCTCTCCAAGAGCAAAGTTTCTGTGGGATCTGCATGAAAGCTTTGAGCCGCTTAGGACCTATCTCAGAAGCTATACGGAATCACTTGTTTGTCAACACGGCCCCGAGACCAGGTCAAGGGGCTGACATTCACACTCCACTGTCAGTAAGGGATGGCCAACTTACCATACTTACAACCGCAGATTCCAAAAGAAAAAGTTTCTACCTCCCCATTTTGGAATCGCTGTTGCCAAGCACAGTAACTGCTGGGCAGAGCAGGTGGCGTGTAACTTCAGTAAGATCGGGGCTGCTACTACACAGGGTATGTGGGAGGCATGAGTAACACTCGCACCTCTTCTAGACTAGTGGTATGTAACACTAAGGTAGATGGCCATGAGGACAGGCAAGGTGCACTCTCGGAGCCTTAACCAACGCCCTATTACCCATTATAGGCAGAGTGTGTTCTTCTGCACCCCCTCATACTTCCAAACAATCTTAGCAGGCTCAAAACCATGTACGTCATTAAATACAGGGTGCCCTCACCATAGCATCTCCAAGAATAAACTAGATGAGAGAATAAAACTCAGGATCGCCACTGATGGACAGAGGACAAAATCCTGGGCTCTTCACCTATTACTCATTAACGGCAGGATTTGTGTTTTCTTCTGGGGCAGTCAGGGACTTCAAAGCTGCTATTGTTTAAAACAAAAAAAAAATCACTGATTGACTTGGGCTTACAGATATCTAATGGGTAACGACAAGCAGGATAAAGCTTGGTAACTCTGCCTTCATGTTTTGTCTAATCACCTTAAAACTTCAGGTCAGAGTCCTGCTCACCTCTACACATAGGAGTAGTAATCACTTAAGGAGTGTCTGAAAACTGGTAATACAAAGTGTATTAACCCTATATTTATCCAGCCTATCTTATATCCTTCAAGAATGAGAACGTCAGGAGAATAAGGTATTATTTGCAGAGAGATTCCACTGCCAGCTTTCACAATATCCTGTTCCAGACCCTCTGGAGCAGAGCCCAGGAGTCTCCAGTCATTGTCCTTGACCCATGGTCACCTTGTGGTGAGCCTCAGTAGCACTGATGCACCCCCACTACCCAAGCAAGAGTGACAGCCACTGCCCCGCCCTCAGCTGGCACATTCATTCAACCTTTGTTTTATGTGAAAATAGTTTTTCCTGTCGCCTTCATAGCTCAGCTGGAACATTATCAACTGAAGCCCGACAGACATCTGTGAAAAGAGTTTTCTTTGTCTTGAATACTTTTACTGAATGTGGAGCTCCATGTTGGGAGGTGTTTTCTTTCAGTACTTCGAGGCCACCATTCCACTGACACGGCCTCTCAATCACTGCTTTGCTGTCTCACGCTGACCATGTCTTGACCAGACTGGGCACATCCACATGTACAAACCAAACGGGAGACACGCGGACTCCGTATCTGGTGACCAAGATCAGCCAGGACTCATCCTCCTTTTCACCTAGCTTGTTCACAAGCTCCTGGTACTAGCTCTTGGAATGCAGCCAGTGCCATCCTCCTTGAAGGCAGCAAAGAGAAAATGTTGCAGCCTGGAAAGCACTGGGGGAAGTTCAAAGCTGACAGCTCAGTCCTTTAACGGACTCTCTGTCACCTGATTGTCAGTCTAATGAAATCTTTGAAAGTGTGCAATCACGTTAGAAGCATTTAGCTAGTAACAGGTATGCCAGCAAAAAGCTCATTCATCAATTCCTAAAAATAAAAAGTTAATTGATGACAAATGTACACATAAAATGGGTAAATTTGCTGGTATGTAACACGCTTCAATAGTGCTGTTAAAAGGTAATGAATGTGCTCGGCATGTTGACACTCCTGTAATCCCAGCACTCAGGAGGCTAAGGCAGGAGAATCACTGAGAGTTTGAGGCCAGTCTGGGCTAAATAGTCAGTTCAAGGTCAGTCTGAACTACATAGTGAGACCTTGTCTAAAAAAAAAAAAAAAATTATAGATCAAAAAAATAAATAACTAAAACACAGGCATAAGACTAGAAAATGGTGAAGCAGCCCACATGGATGCAGGTAGGACCTGTGCACACAGCACAGGAATTGCCATTCTGTGACGTTCCCAAAAAGCAGATGGACTGCAACAGTGAGGCAAACTCAAGCCACGCAGGAAAAGTTTTGGGATACGCGGCCCCTTGCCTCTTTTGCTTTCCTTCAAACTGAAGACATTGCAGCCTGGCAGAAAATTTCACTGGCACACACGTGGGCAAGTGACCAGGGAGCCGCTCCCTCCCCAATCAGCCCCAGTTTTGTGTTTTGTTTTGTTTTGTTTTGTTTTGTTTTGGTCATGTACTTTAGCAGCAAACTGGACCCTCTAGTGACCTTGAGGTGAGGGGCCGCAGAGGCAGCGACAAAGGCAGTGAGCGGGACAGCACCACTCTGCCCTTCCCTGCTCCCAGCCGCAAGAGAGATTAGAGGGGTGTTCAGACCTGGGCTAGAGCCACGGTGGCACTGGCAGCACTCCCCTAGCCTTGCTCCCGACATCGTGAGAGAGGAGAGAAGCCCACGGGGTGCAAAAGAGGATGCTGGAGCTGCTGGCTGAAGATGCCGCCCAGCCCCGCACCCAGCACAAATCCTACTGGAGACTTGGTGGGCTCCCCAGCACAGATCTGGGCTCTGACTTGGACACTACCATAGAATTGTGGACAGGAGAGGAATTTCTTTTTTTGTTTGTTTGTTTTTTGTTTTTCTTGGGGGGGGGTGTTGTTTTTGGTTGTTTTCCTATTTCTATCACTTTTTTTGGTTATTTAGGTTACTTTTATTGTCTGTGTGTATGTGTGTGTATGTCTTTATTTATTTATTTATTTAGGGTTCTGGAGATCGAACTCAGGGCCTTGCTCTTGTGAAGCAAGCCCTCTACCAGTGAGCCAAATCCCCAACCCCCACTTCGTTTTTTTTGTTGTTGTTGTTGTTGTTTTTCCTCTTCCCTTCCAATTTAACTGTCTTTTTTGATTTGCTTATTTTTTCATGTGCCTGAATAATGTCTCCAGTCTCTCTGGTTTGCTTCAGTATTCTTTTGCTTCCTCCTTCATTCTTTCTCTCCTATCTTCTCCAGTTTCCCAAACTTTGGTTGATCATCCTTTGTCCTCCAGCCTTGGTTCTACTATATTGCTCTTCATTTATTTCTCTATCTTTCCCTTATTCCTCTTAAAGTCCCCTACCACACACACACACACACACACACACACACACACGGTGAAACCACTCTACAAAGGAGAAATTCACTGCATACAATTTCCTGATTTATGTTGGATTTTGTGATAACTGTAGATCTTGCTCCTGTGGTTCAAGGTACCAAATTAATAGTTTCCACAGTTTGTCAGTTGCTAGACTGCCTAATGCTATCAATTGATAATTGTACTGTGTTAGCCAGAGAGTCATACCTATTGTAATCAGTTGTTCTCCCTTTTATGACAATGCTCTGAATGTCTGGGGTTATAATCATTATGATAGTCCAGTATCAAAGGACTGAGTGCTGGAAAAAATAGCAACTTCTCATCCCTAATAAATTGGAAAGGTAGGATCTTGGTACAGACGCAAAGGCCAAGAGCCAGTTGCACCTAGAAGATCTGAGGAATAAACATTTCCTAGGGAAGCCTTCATACTTCTGATAAATCTGCTAATCATAAGTAATTTACAAGCATCAACACAGCAAACAAATTAAAATTTTAAAAACTAGAAAAGGACAAGATGCAGAAGCAAAATGCAATCCCAGACTTCCAGTCCATCCACAACAAATCCAGGGGACAATGAAATAGAGGAAATGAGAAGCCACCCAGAAATGGTACCAGAGAGAATCAGATAAGAAATAATTGTTCAGATTAAAAAAAGAGATGATCATCATAACAACGGAATTTCTCAGTGAATTTAAAGTATACACAGATTTTTTTTAAAAAATAGAGGACCTTAGGAAAATATGAACACCCAACTTAGGAAACAAATGGAATCCATGAAACAGATTCAAACAGACATCCAGAAAATTAAAAATTCTATTGAAAGTATATGCAGCTGAATGAGCCAAGGTGAAAACAGACTATCAGATCGAGAAGACAAGATTGTGGTTAGGGATCACAAAAAGAAAGATTTATTTAAAATAGCAAGAGACCATGAAAAATAATCCAACAGCTGCAAGATGATGCAAATAAGAACAATATAACATTGATTGGAGTCAATGAAAAAGCAGGACAGACAGTGCAAATGACATAAAAAAAAAGTATTCACAAAAGTAATGGCAGAAAACTTCCCAAACATGGGAAACAAATTCGACATGCAGATAAGTGAGGTATATAGAACCCCAATTAGCCATGACCAAAACAAATCTACACCAACACATATAATAGTCAAGATTACAGAAATTCAGCACAAGAACGGAATATTAAAAGCTGTTAAAGAAACAAACCACCTATATGGGAAAGCCCATCAGAATTACAGAAGACTTCTTTACATAAACCTTTTAAGTCAAGGAGAGCTTGGAGTGAAGTATTTCAAATCTTAAAAGAAAGCCTCCAACCCAGATTTATGTACCCCACAAAATTATCTTTCAGAATCAATAGTGAAATAAGATACTTTCACAACAAAAAACAGCCAAAGAAATTCATAAGCACCAAACCAACACTCCAAAATCTTCTGAAAGATATTCTAGAAAGAGATAAGGAAGACTATAATTCCAAGAACATTAATAGAATCCACCAGGCAAGGCAAGCAATTGAACAGAGTGGAAAGACAGGGAACAAACAAAAGGAAAATAATATGGCAAGGATAAGTAAATTCGTATCAGTTATAACGATCAATGTAAATGCTCTCAACTCACCAATCAAAAGAAACAGACTGGCAGAATGGCTCAAGAAACAAGATCCATCAATATGCTGCATACAAGAAACACATTTAACACAAAAAGAAATTCATAGACTGAAAGTCAAAGGATGGAAAATAATACTTCATGCAATAGGAACCCAGAAAAAAGGAGGGGTAGCTATTCTATTTGCAGACAAAGTGAATTAAGCCAAGACTGATCAAGAGAGACAAAGACGATCACTTACATACTTGTTAAGGGAAAACTCCAAGAGGAAGAGATAACAAGTATAAATATAAATGCACCAAATACCTGAGCGCCTAACTATATAAAACAAATATTAACAGACTTGAAAAATCAAAAAACACTAACACAATTGTAGTGGGG